>CABFVX010002847.1:0-30378 GCA_902151425.1 Timema shepardi | reverse complement strand
GAGGGAGTTCCACCCCAATCACGGGGGGGATTTTTGTATTTTTACCATTATATACATTTATAAACTCTTTAAAAGGGTTTTTATTGGTATTATAAACGTGATAATCTAACAAAATAATAACTAAATAGGCCTAAATTAAAGTTGACTTAACCGTCACAAAAATCACCGATTATTTATGAAAGGTAAAT
Source organism: Timema shepardi (assembly GCA_902151425.1). Classification (NCBI taxonomy): domain Eukaryota; kingdom Metazoa; phylum Arthropoda; class Insecta; order Phasmatodea; family Timematidae; genus Timema; species Timema shepardi. The sequence goes on along the minus strand of CABFVX010002847.1, from coordinate 30,190 downwards.
ATCTAGCCACTGTGCACCTCCTCGATGGAACCACGTGTGAAACCGGGAGGTTTGAAACCTACAGCAATATTCAGAACCTAGGCCACTTCTTAGACTACAATAACATCAATTAAGACTAATAGGGAGGATCAACACAGGGATATGTGGCACTTGATTGGTCATACGCCCTTCCCCATTTTATTTTATATTCGGATCTGCGTATATCTCGGGGCACTCTCAAACTACAGCAGGGGGAGTTCGAGCCACCTCCCCCCCGCCCCGTGGGTACGCTACTAGCTTCCAATTAATATTCTTCTATTTGATACTACCTACTATGATGTGCCCAATCTACCTGTTTGAAATTCTGACACTTGAAATATACCTGAACGAATTCACAACGTTGGGTTAAAATACTAAGTTTTTGCCAGGCCAAGATTACGAGGAGTTAGATGGGGACTCCCTTAAGAAGCCGAAATTACAATCATCAATATTTATTTCAAAAATATATTTTTATAATAACACACATCCATTGTAACTGTATTTGTCCATTTTTAAAATGTTTTTCTCTTTTCTTTTATGGATTTAATATAGCAAATTATGTCCGTGCATAATTTTGTAAATATGCCACCAAAAAGCGGGGCCCAGAAAGCGGGGTCATTCATTAGTTCAAAGTCTTCTGATTGTTAGGCGTAAGATTAGGGTGGGAATGTAGGTAAAACGAGAAAAGATCAGTATTTTTGAATTTTTTTATATAAAAACATTTTTTGGTAAAAAATAAATCAAATAGTTCTTCAGTAAAAACATAAAAGTTTAATTTTATTCATATGATAACATCAACAATGTTGTTTAATATCTGTCAAGGGTGTCCTGGAATTTAATGACAGCCTTTTCTCTTTAATTGAAAAGTTTCTCATTTAATGCCGCTATGCCCATGACAAATATTCAACGATATTTTTTTAGAACTGCGTCTTACTACTCGTTCAGGTTATACGCTTAAGTACTAATTACGCTAATGGATTAGAAATCGGGAAGGATGAATTTAGAGGTAGTAAACCCGCATTTTCGTGGAGGGAGAGGGGAAAACCATTTTGGGAAACAGCACCCCAAGTTCACCCAACCGAGGTTCGAACCTCGATCTTCACGTCCTTGGCAGTCTAGCTCAACATGACTAGCGCGTTAGCTAACTATGCCCCCGAGGTGGATTATTATTCAACAACTGTTGATATGAAAGAACAAACTTAAACTTTGTGTCTCTCTACTAAAGCCATACTTTAATTAATTTGGCCAAAAAAAGTGTTGGTATAAAAACTGCAAAAACACTGACCTTTATCGCGTCCCGTAAAATCCCAACTTGGAATATCAAACAATCATAATGTCGGTAAGAGACTGCGTTTTTACAAAGTCCAATTAGAGTTTTCTGGATTGTCAAAGTTTCAAAATTAAAAATATTTTAAACATAGTAGTATAATTAATTATAAACCTAATCTAAGGGCCGTGTTTATACTCTATTCTTGGGAATCAACCAATCTTTCGGTATACAAATAACAAACAGTTGAGTTCGCATGAGGAATGGGCTCACCTCCGACTATTTATAAAGCCCTAAATCTTCTTTGGAGAGGCTTAATTTGAAATTAGTGTGGGGATCATTTCTACATCCCCTTAAAAGGCTTAGTAATGCCGCTGCATATGAGGGCTTATAAACACACCTAGCCTATATGTACTGTGACCACAGCAACAATACCGACACCTAGCAACTCATTATGATAACCAAACAGCTCTAGTTTGGAGATAAGCCTATCAAATGGGTATGTTTAGGAATTATAGCTACTACGTAAACTAAATTTGTTCATACCAGCACCGTTTTGCTCGTAAACAATGGCGTCAGTCTTGTCTAGTTTGATTTTCCGGTAACGGGGAAGGTTGGCGCTTGAATATCACCCATGTACCCTATGAAACATTTATTATTTCCCTCGTGATATGTAACCATTCTCTCGCCATTATTATGCGGGTACATTTTATATAAATTACCTTTCCTATTCCTACTCTTTTATTCAATATTTTGTACAACCCTTATGTTAAAATGTATGACTTAAAGAAAGATAAGATGCAAAATAACCCTACTTAAAAGGTATTCTCGTGGCTTAGTCAGAAGGAAGGGTAATCGACCCATCGCAAGCTCGCATACCCTTGTTTTAAGCGCAGGTGGCCATTATAGGTGACAGATACCTGAAGACAGCGACCTGGTCGCGAACAGGAGCGACTTTGGTTCTTCTATATAAATAACATTGCTTGACGCTTTGGCGACCTGGTCGCGGCGATTTTGTTGCGACAACTAGGTCGCAAATATGGCCGAAGCCAAACGTGATTTCAACAAAGTCTCTCTCACCAGCTTCAGTGGCCGAATGGTCTAAGGCGTCACTCACGTGTTAGACTTGCTTTCTGATGATGGGGAGATCTGGGTTTGGATCCCGGTCGGTTTTAATAAGGGTTGTTCTCCCTAAAAGGTTTCCCACTTTCTTGCCATGCAAATACGAGTTGATTACCTCTAAAACGCTTCCTTTCTCATTCCTATCCCATTACGGTAGTTATCATATCTGCATCTAACATGAACAGGTATAGTATGATTTTCTAGGAAGAACACTAGAAGTTAGTCACTAAAGTTACTAAAACATTTTAAATTTATCCATTCATCAAGTCATGTTATCTACAGCTGTCACTTTTAATAGATAATATAAATAACTATAGAATAATAATTAATATGGTAAAATGTTATCTCTGTTTGCCACAAATAATTGTTTGAATTTCCCTAACATTCTTCAAACCAAAATCAGGGTATGGTAAGATACGGTTATAAAATAAAAGTATCTCAAAACTTATTCAGTCATCACCTGTAACTTTACGCCTCCACCTTGATGTTTTCAGTCACGGGAGATTCCTCTATGTTATTATAGTCAAAACGCCATAAAAGTAACTTTGTAGAAGAAATAAAAATAAATGCAGAGTAACCAACATAATTGGTGTAAATATGTTAAAAGAGACAGCTACAGACCACATGGCTTGGTCCTTGAATACATGCAAGATTACTTAGTATTGTTTTTTCTTCATAAACTGTTGGATAAGCTTCTCATGGCAATCATGCTATAATGATTGGGCTATAAGTAAGATGTCTCTTACTTCCAGGTGGTGTGACAGGCGAGGTCAAGTCCAGTGATTGACCAGGCTGAAAAGAGGGGGAACTCATACCCGGTAAGTAGCTTCACTTTTCAGTACTACAGTCAGAAGACAAGTTAGAGCTGTGCGCAAACATTCAATTTTGATTGAACAGACCTTAACAATTTTAATATCTCCCATCTGAAAAATAACTTTAACTTTACTCAGCAATTCGAAATTAAAACAGGCCTATTTTCCTAGAACGAATACTACCAAAGCGGATAAAACTAGAAAGTTGTTTTAGTGGTAGTTTCTCGCTTCAGGTGCTACATGGTCTGAGGTGCTACTCTAGCAATAGACTGGACTGCAGAAGACTGGACTGCAGAAGACTAGGAGATCGGGGTTTGATCCCGATTGGGTGCACTAAGTCAGGTTTTTTCCTAAATCGCTTTCCACTTTACCTCCACTCATATGCGGGTACACTTCCTCTAAATTCAACCTTTCGAATCCCTAGTACATTAGTGTAATTAGTATGGCCTATAGAGGCGTATAATTCAAACGGGTAGTAAGACGCGGTGCTAAAAAGAAGTTAAATAGTGAACGTATCTAAGATTTAGACGTTGAGCAAGACTACTAGTAGGTTGGATCAAATTTTTTTTGTAGATACCTATTTAACTGGAGGTTTTATTTGTGTTCCCTTTATAAGTGTTTCACTAACCGTCCGAAATATCAGCATATTTACACTAATGGTTTAGGGATGATGAAGGTAAGATTTAAAGGAAATGTATCAGCATTTGCATGGAAGGAAATCTTTAAATAATTTGAGGAAGAACTTCTTAATACACTAGCTGGAATGGGAGAATACGCTATCGACAATCCTAAAATAATATAAACAAGTTCTCTCAGTTTATTTCAAGATATTTATGAATGAGGAACTTGTTTCACTAAAAAACTGTATTTCTTATTTTATTTATTTATTTATTTATCGGGATGTATTATGTATCATTAGATAACAAATATACAAAGTAAAATTTAAACCTTAATTAACTTATTTTAATAAATTTGGTAAAGCATAGCTTGTGTTAGGGGATGTAGGTTTCATATGTTTGATTCAAATTCACAAAGCATTTATATTCATTTTATATTTTATGTTGTGAATTTTGTAGTCCTATGCCTTATTTTATTTTTTATGTTTTTCTATTAAGAAAAATCTACTCTAGGCCTAGTTTTTTGTAAAAATAATTTTAAAATGTATAATATAAATGCAGGATATACGCAAATTAATTATTTAGTTTTAAAAATATCTTTACGCCTTTAATTTTTCCCCTCAATTTATATTTGTTAGAATATGCGCTTTATGTAGGCGACAAATTTTAGACCAGATTTTTGTTTTTTTTGTTTCATACATTTAATATACACGTCTACGATTGTGTTACCTTAAAATGGTTTGTACGAATAATGTATTTTATAGGCTGGAAGATATTTTCCCCATTCTTTTATTACACTGCTAAAAAAAAAGTTACCACTATGCAGGGTAATAACGAGTGAAATACTAAATTTAATGTTCACTGTCACGTGCCATTTCGTGTTGGGGACCAATTTCATTTCAGGTTTATTTATGCTAGCTATTGATTTTTAATTAACAAGTTTTGTTGGCAAGTTAACGAAGCGTCTAGCGTTTTTGTGTCATTGCAGCAGTTACATATATGGTGTGTGTATGTGAGTGGGTTGGGGAATGGGGTTTTTCTATCCATCTCATTGAAATTCAGGAAGTGGTGATGGCCTCATAATTCACTTCGTTTTCACGTAAAAAAAACACATGTAATGTGCCATAAAATGTTGGGTTTTTATATTTTATTTTACATAATGTAAAATGTTAGAGTGATGTGTGCCACGTATTTTATTTTATTTGTGAGTCCAGGCAGCGGTTGGTTTCATCGTGGTGGTTTGAGGTATGCGTCCTGTTCATCACACACATTCAGCTCGCCCACATTTATGTGATGTATGAAAATGTTCACACAACATTTTAATTCGTTGTCTTGTCATTGTGTATCCGTTGAATTCCACGTTAAAATTTAGCTCAGGATTCTTGCATACGATTTCATATTCATGATACAAGATAGAACATACGCCACTATTTCTCTCACTGCCCATATAATGAGAAAACAAACTATTTTCCTTCAATTTAGGATAGAAAACTAGGATGTAAATTATTACCAAATAAATGGTCAAACTTATAAAAGAGTCACCAAGCTATTTGTGTATACATTAAACACAAAGATAAAATAGTAGTCTCTGATATTCAAATCGGTCAGATGGGTAAAATTATGAATTTAAAAATGGAAACAACATTGATAATTTTAACATTTACACTGAAGCCTAATAAAAGAGTCACTAAAATTATATTATTTAAAATTGGACAAATGGACTACACAATCGAATTTCGTGTTGGAAAATATTATCAGGCACCCGATTTAGCGACTGAATGGTCTAAGGCGTCACTCTCATAATATGCCGACCTGCTGAAGACAGTGAGATCGGGGTTCAAATTCCAGTTGGTCCACTGAGGGTGGTTCCTCCGAAATTATTTCCCACTCTCCTTCAACGTAAATGCGGGTAGATTACATCTAAAATGCTTCCTTCCTCATCCATACCCCATTATAGTAATTATCATGTACTCGTATAACTTAAACAGGTAGTAAGTAATACGCGGGGCTAACAAATAATATCAGGCATTTAAGAACACAGAGCTAGAAATAATTACTAATAATAATATATCGGAGTACCAGCTAATTTCGTTTCGTTCCTAGGTTCCTCTAAAATATTAAATTATTGGGTATAGATGTACTGGGGATAGCTATCAATTAATTGTTTTAAACCGTTACAGCAAGCGTACTAGCTTATTATCAACACTATTTGTGACCCGCATTGGTGACTTAGTGATCCAAATCATTACATTCGCACTGAACATGGTCACTGTTATTATTATTATTATTATTATTATTATTATTAGAACCGCATCTTACTACCCGTTCGGGTTATACGCACTTACGCTAATGTGTAATGGTAGAGTGACTGTGAGATGAAATGGAGGACCTACAGTTTATACGTGGAATCCGAACCACGGTGGAGGCCTGGCATTCCTCACATTCACAAGATGTCTTGTCAGAGGTGAAAGAAGGGTTTGGTAATATGGTCACTGTTGACTACAAGACCGGAGTTAGAAGACCGTCTGGTAGCGGTGTGTGAATTCGACCTTTTCGATTCGAAGCAAGCCAAATCGAATTAAATGAAATATTTCAGAATTGAAATTCTATTATTTTTTTAAATAGTTAAAGTTGTAAAAAATATAATATTTTGCAAATTTGTATCGGCCTAAGTTTAAATTATAAAATTTATTTTTGAACAAATGTTCAATATAATTCATCCTTAGCTGATGAATAAACCAGTGGCGGCGGAATCCTGGTGGCAGGGGGGAGTGCATCGCCAAAATCTGGAAATAATTAGCCCCAACCCACATGGAGACAACTTACCTCCTCTCCCTCCGCCCCAGATATATTTAAAATATTCCGATATTATAGAATATGAAGCTGAAAAATGACCTCAAATCAAACTCCAAATGACTTCTATACGCATTCGATTTTCAAAAATTTGACAGATAAGGAAACTTCACATAGCTTCTAGAGGCATGTAAATGTCAAGAAAAGTTCTAGGAGAATACCATTCAAAATAGTATTTAATTCTAAAAAAAAATCGCAAGGACCATTCCAAATCGTTTCTGAAAATATTCAATTTTCAAAAATTGGTCTGTGAAAGGCTACTTCAAAAATCTTGTAGTGGTATATAGTTTCAAAACAATTCCAGAAAGGACCCTTCAAAATATCTTCTAAGAAGATCCAATTTTTAAAATATTACCGGACGAAGACAATTTCAAATAGCTTCTAGAATTATTCAATTTCCAAAAAAACTCTGGGTTAAGACACCTTAGATACATTTTAGTAAATCTAAATTTTAAAAAATCTTCTGAATGAGAGCTATTTAAAATCGTTTATAAATTCACATTTCAAAAGTTTCCTAAAAAAACAACAAAGGTGGGACTGAATGGGTTTTAAAGAGTATAATTTCCAAAAATTGAAGAAAGGGTCACTCCATATAAGTGATAGCAAAACTGGTGAGCGAGGTGTAGCGGTGGGGTTATTTCATTGCCCGTTCTGGAATAAACTAGTACCCCTCTAGATGTATTTCACATCTTCTTATATAAAGCTCTGTGCTGGCGGCCGGGGTTCAATCCTCTGTCCCGGCACAGCTTTATCTGATTACCAAACCCTTCCTTCACCCCTGACAAGACGTGTATTAATCACAATTTGTGAATGTGGGGAATGCCAGGCCTCCACCGTGGTTCGGATCCCACGTTAAACTCTAGGTCCTTCATTTCATTTAACAATCACCCTACCATTACACATTAGCGTAAGTGCGTATAACCCGAACGGGTAGTAAGACGCGATGATAATAATAATGATAATAATAATAATATATAAAGCTGAAACACTTTCATCAAACTGAAAATATAGCTTCTAAGGGCATTAGGTTTTCAAAAATATGCAGATAGTTTCTAGAGGCATCCAATTTTTAAAAAAATTCTGGAAGAGACCACTTCAGTTGCATATTCTAGTTGCATATAATTAAAAAATAATTCAGATTACAACTTCAAATATCTTCTAAAAGTATCAAATGTTCAAAAATATCCAGGTGAGTACAGTTTTGAATCGCATATAATGACATACAATTTTTTTTTAATTGCTTGAGAATACCAATTTAAATCGCTTCTAGAGTTATCTAATTGTATCGCTTTTAGGAGCACCCATATTTCAAAAATTTCACTTTAAGTAGCTTCTATAGAAATCTGATTTTTAAAGAAATTCAAAATAGCTTTTGGAAGCAATCACTTTTCAAATATTTACTGAAGATGAACCACTTCAAACAGCTTCTAGAAACATGCGAATTTCAAGAGATTTCTCGGGGAAGACTACTCCAAACAGCTTATAAAAATATTATTATTTTTAAATATATGGGATGGTGTATAGGGGTGGAATTCAGATCCCTAAACACACTTTTTTTTTGCATGCAACCTCTCTCCCTCTATAGAAATAAGGCTCCGCCTCTACTGGAATCAACTAATTATCATATCATGCATTATTCAATTACGATAGATTTTTACTTTCTCGCCTCCTTGCAGGTAGAGAAAGTATTGTGATCGTCAAAAAAATCGAAATTGAGATGTTGATGATTGTTGACGTTTCATGATGCCCCGAATTCGAAAAAGTGGTTTGTGTAATGTGAAAATACCTTTCCAGGCAAAATTGGTAGTGCCTTTCGCTCTCGCTCACAGACTTTCTCGTGTGCTGATACTATTAGTCAGTTCATAAAGTGCACGTTAAATACCTCAAATAAATAAAGTATTACTTGCTTTCACATTCGAGTTTTAAGTGTTATCTCTATTTTAGGCGAAGGAGTGAGAAAATTGGTACAGTGCACCGTATTACGAATATTCCTATTTGTTGGAGTGGATTTCTCCTCCCGATGCTTCGCACACCCATTACGCTTAGGAAGGTGCTCTGAAAATACTTTCAAACATGCATTTTTATTTTTGGTTTTCCGATCCTCTATTTAAGCTAATTTGGATTAACTGGTTTAAAGTCGCCCTCTTAATCCTTTCCTCATAAATTAAACCGTTATTAACTCTTTAAGTCAACAACCCATAGGTTGGTTTGGTGTGATTTATATTCAAGCGGATCTGTACACACACTCACCACTCTTCAGCTGGTTAGTGTTGCTTGCACCATCTGGTACAAATACAATATACTCTAAGGGATTTTAGGAAGTGTGGTGGTTCCCCGTTATCTTCCACACTGAATTTATATGAGCGAACGTGAAAGGGCCTACCAATTTGGCCGGGAAAGGTATTTTTATATACCATCCAGGGTTATTTTACGTGTCACACTTGACATAGGACCGACGGCTTTACTTCCCCTCCAAAGGAAGTTGTGCTACGGTTTTTATAGCTTAATAATAATTTGTCAACCTCAGCTGGGTTTGAACCCATGAACATCGGCTTCTGAGGTGTCAACTTTACCCCAAGGCCACAGAGGTTTTCGTTAGTAACTTATGTGCTGTACATAATATATAACATATAAAACATTTAGAATACTCGTACATAAATAATACGTTTTTTGGTAAATATGAAACGGTGGCCGGGTTGAACCAAAGTGGGCTGCACCTCTCGCTCCTCCTCTGGTATGGGCTTCCGAGCCCATGTGCCACTAAAAAGCACTCGCGCCACTTCATAGCACCAGGAGTTCTTCATCGCATTTTACCGACAAACTCCCTAAATGTTGTAATTTAAAAGTTGCCGAGCGAAAGAATTCTTCCCCAAGGCGGCGCGCGCGCGCGTCGTAACCTTTATATGCGTTCCTTTTTTTTACGAGGAGGCACCGTTCAAGATTAAAGGGATGAACGAGATGAAGAAGAAAAATGTGAATTTTTTGAAAGGAATAATAAGTTAAGTTTCTTAATTAAGAAAACTCTTCCGCTCACTAGAGAGAAATGTCTGACAAATTTCTCGAGTTGCAGTTAAGGGAAAGGAATATCCTTTTTTCTTTTTTTCTTCATTTCCCGGATGAAAATTTGCTTTTCGATATTTGCGGTTAATTATTCAACATGGTAATGGTTGATGGCGTAGATTTAAGACTGTCTCCAGCCGACTCTCTGATTCTCATTTCCAAGTTCAAACAGAGTGTAGACTGATATTTTAACTGAAATGTTTTAGACTGAGCTGGAGAGTTATCTCAGAAACTTTTAAAAAATAATTATTGCATTTATTTGGGTAAATTTACCATAATTATTATAACTATTATTGTTATTATTATCTCTTTCTCTCTTATATATATATATAAAGCGTGAAGCAATTATTTCAACAGTGATTTATGAAGATATATCAAACTTTTTTCATATTAAAAAAAATTAATACAACACCAAGGACATGCCCAAATATTTCAAATAATTTCAAAAATACTCATACTGGAAACGTGCAATTATAGAAAACAATTTATTTAGACAGCAATTGCTCGATTCCTACCAAACCTATTTTGATTTTTTTTTTTAAAAAAGCCTTTACTTAGAGGATTAATTATTATCACATTAAAGCTTTTCAAAAGTGAAGCCGCAATATAATATATTTATAACTTACTTACTCTAGGAACTTGAAAGCTTACTGTCGCGCTGAACCTATCTCTATCTTGATCTAGGTCTATCCAGTCCACCTCATTACATCCTATCTCTTTCAGGTTCATTCTAATGTTTTCCTCACATCTGGGTCTAGACCTTCCCATTGGGCTTACCAGTCAATACCCTGAAAACGCTTCTAGATTCTCCTATTAACACTTTATGTCCTGCAGAGATGTAATGATGTCTGCCAAGCTGTCTAGGAGAGTTGAATATTATATAAAACTAAGTTAACGCTGGTCACTAAATGTATGGACGTTAGTAAGACAGAGTTCCCGATTTTATATACAAAAATGGTTTGATGTCTCTAAAAAACAGATTTTTCTCTAGAAATCATAAAAAGTTTGAACTTAAGTTAGGTTTTATTATCAACACTACTACTTGAACAAGTCAAACATTAGACTTAGCCAATTCGATACTATAATGTGTTTCAAGTTACATGGGTTGTACAAAATAATGTGAACACCAGGGAAATAGGTTACATTTCTTCTTAATACAGTGTTGGTCCATCATTTGCCTTTAGTACAGATTCAAGTCTTCTTGGAATTGCTTCAGACAACCTTTGATCAAACTGAAGTGGGAATTTGTAACATAATTCTAATTAAAACAATATTTTTTTTAGTATTTTAGTCTCAAATCCTTGTACATCATTAAGAATTCGAGGGTCCCATCTTTAGTATGTATTCCAAGAAATCTGGATTAAAGGGAAATGGTGTACCAACACCTTATTAAAAAGAAATATAACTTATTTACCTAATCTACACATTATTTTATCTAACCCCTGTATTATATTACTGACAGGGCCAGGCCAGGACAGGACTCTTGGCTTTGACATACCTTGGTTTCATTCCGATAGGGAATCTGTTGGTTTTCATATTCAAGTTATTCTATCTTTCTCAAGAAAAATTATAATTCATATGCTTTAACATTCTATCTCTTAATCCGCTAACCGGCCTCGTGGTATAGTGGTCATTAAACCTTAGTACAAATCTAGGAGTCACGGGTTTGAATTCCGGCTGGGGCTATGGGTATTTTTCTTCAAAGGGTAATTATCCCAACCGTAACCAGGGTTTGGCTAGTTAGGCACACCTTCATAATCACAATCATCACATTATTTAAATATGGGTACGAAGTGTACAGTAGCCCCGTGACTTCTTTGGTGCTGACTGACAGCTTTAAAATGTTACTAGACCAAATTATGTATCCCTACGCCGAACCAGATAATCTGCAAAAACATGTGTTTAGCAGCTGTCGCTTCTTACAGTCAAAATTTAGATATATACCTAAATGTTGACTGTCAGAAGTTAGCTGTGAGCTGTCAGTCAGCACCAAAGAAGCCATGGGGCTACTGTAGACAACCTCCAAAGGTGTACCCTGGGCAGCGTTCTGCGCCACCATAGTGGCTAAAAGTCTACATAAACACACACACAGAAAGAGGTTATCGAATTAGATACTATATCTCTTCCAGTTAAAGATGCCATACGAAAAAAAAAACTTCATCTATTTTCCTCACATTACTCATTGTATTTTAAGTGTAGCCCAACTTTGTATTTAGACGTGTAATATAAATAAAATTCAAGTGTGGTTAGATAGACTATACCTTACCTTTAGTAAAATAAGTTTTACATTTCTCTACTACTTTTTTATTTTCTTTGGTTTGGTCTAGTTAGAATTCTATAAAACTTAGTTTAGTATTTTTACTACTTATATTAATATCTTTGGTATGTTTTTTCATGTACTTTCACAGTATAGTAATGTTATTATTAAATATTGAATTGAAACCTTTAGTTTTTATAATAGTAAATAAATTAGATTCATTTATTCCTGGATTAGTTACTAAAATGAGTATATAGAAACCAGAGGAAATGTACCAGAATGTACTTGTAGAGCTGGATAGGAAACCATTAAGTATTATCACCATCAAATCACGTGACAAGGATTATAACGCACCTCTCTGTCACCGAAAAACCAGACTAAAGACATTTTATCTCCCCCCCCCTTTCCACAATGCTGGTAGCTAAGGTTGGAGTGTAGAGGACGCGAGAAAATGTCATTGTTTTTTTCATTTTTTGTGGCAAAACATTTTTTTGACAAAATAGATAAACTATTGATCCAGTAGAAACATAAGAGTTTAATTTTCTTCACATGATGCAATCAACAGTCGTTAAATATCTCTTATGATCATAGTTGCATTAGATGTCAAACTTTTTAAATGAAGAGAAAAAGTTGTCGTTATATTATAAAACACCCTTGACATGTATTCAAGAAATGTTGAGTTCACCAGGTGAAGAAAACTAGATTCTATGTTTATACTGGATCAATATTTTAGATATTTTGGTCAAAAAAAGTTTCGCTATAAAAATGGCAAAAACACTTTTTCTCGGGTCCTCTACACTCCTACCTTAAACCTAACTAGACCAAAATTAATTGTCTTCTTTTAGATGGTTTATTAATCTAATAATTTTGTTTACTTACTTAGTCTAACTAATTATGATTATTTTATCTATGACTATTATAAAACTTAATACGATTACATAAATCTTATATTTATTTTTATAGTTTAATTTCTTATCTTATTTTTTCTTACGACTATTGGGTCTTGGGTGGAATTGATCTATGACCGTCGCGTGCTAAAATAGTCTTGTCACTAGGGCTATTAAATCTGGTCGATGCTCGTAAGGTTTTAATGTTGGTTGTAAAACAAGACGATGTTCAACTCTCTATCAGCTTTATAATCAACTCCAAATTAAGTTGATAGTAAAATATAGTCAACAAATCGTACAATGGTCCCTTTATTTATTGCACAGATTTATATGATTTCCAAACCCCTCCTTCACCTCTGGCAATACGTGTATTAATCACAATTTGTGAATGTGGGGAATGCCAGGCCTCCAACGTGGTTCGGATCCCATCTTAAACTGTAGGTCCTCCATTTCATCTCACAATAGCGTAAGTGCGTATAACACGAACGGGTAGTAAGATGCGATGGTAATAATAATATTAATTAATATTTTTATTTATCTTTTTGTACCGTGGCTTTTTACCAGTCCGGGATAGCCACATGGGGCCCGGGATGAGGAAGATATACTTTAGAGGAAATATGTCTGAAATTGTCTGAAGGGAGAGAGGAAATAACACTTAAGAAAAAAAGTTATATCCAGCCAGGATTCGAATCCTTACCTAACTGTAACCGGAAAGCTAGATTAAACTAGCTTTACGTTTAGTCCGCAATTTTATCGATGTCACGGATAGGTGCTAAATAGATTGTTTTCTAAAATGAAATATTATTTAGAAACCGCAAGTTACCCGAAACAACGAGAGTGTTTAAATGAAGGAACAATGACTGTTGCCCTTTGTGATTTGACCTATAAAAGTAAGAGTTTTAAATATGTTAAGAAACTAGATTTTGGATCAGATTGACTTCACACCTATAAAGATCAGGCGATTTAATTGGAGAAGTAAGTTTGGAAACAGGTGGTGAAGTTTATCACGGTTGAGAAAATTTGGAAATATGTTGTGTTTTTTTTAAATAAGGTGTCAGGCTAGCAATAAACTGAATTACCACTGACGGGGGAGGCCAAGATTCACATTTTGGCTGGTTGCACTTGGACAGCGTTGCCACGCACCGGATGAACACAAAGAATCTCAACAAAAATGAATTAAAATAAACTGTAATATATTATGTGAATTAGGGGGCATTAACCTTTGTATAGAGGAAGATGTGAAATGAAGAACCAAGCCCGATGATCCAAATACATGTCTTATCTTCCCCATCCCCCTCGCGTAGAGGCTGCATACATATCCCCATCATTTTTAAATTATAGGCAAACAATATTCTTTCTATGTGATCAAATCATCCTGATATAAAACACAAAAACTTCAATTTTATTAAAAACTATCAGTTTGACCTGTTCTTTAGACGGTTAAGCAGCCCCAAAACCATATCAAATTAGAACGTTCAACATTCATCTGTCCACCTTTTGATAGTTTATCTTTGTACAATCCTGAGCTAGCTATGACAATCACTTACCAATCATAGTGTTTAATAAATTTATATATATGTATGTGAGACAATGTTACCTTATTCATAAAATGGGTGCACAAACAAACGCAGCCTATTAACTTTGTTATCGCAATGCTAATGGATTCCCTTTAAGATAGTATTTAGTTTTTGGTATTCGTTTATTTTTAGATTTTTCTGGTCCACCCATTAAAAAAACTCTAATTATTTACCATATTGAGAACTTTGTTTTTTCCATTAGCCATTTACCACCCCATATTTTTAAATTCCAAACTTTCCAGCTTGTATGGTTATTGTGGGGTGGTCGTTTTACAAACATGACAAATTTCAATATTCTTCCATGCCGAAAAGAAAACTTGATAATTTGATTTTTTTATTTATTTTGGAAATATATTAGTTGTTTCTATTAAATTAGTTTTGGAATTTGTAGCCCACCTCCCCTGATAATAAACTACTATTTAAAAAAAATCGAATTTTATGACAATTATGTTTATCTGAAGTGGTCCTTACTACCTTCAAAATTTAAATTTTATACTACACTTAAAAAAAATTCTCTTTTCCTTCCCCCCTTCCTATTTTCCAACTTCCCAGTAAACAATTGGGCATTTTCAGGCCTTAATACTAATTTGGAGTATTATTTTTACATGCCTGCAGAATTTCACTTTTCTATCACACTGGAAAGTAGTTGTTTGGAATTAATTTTTGAAATTTTGAATCCCTCTACCCCCTTTTCTCCAATTAACTCTTACAGATTTAAAATTCTTATATTTATTTGGTTATATGAAGTTGTATCTCTACATTTCTACAAAACTTTAATTTTATACCTCACGTAAAAAGTTTTTCTCCTTTATTATAACCCCCTAATCATTTACTATCGCTCCATGTTAAAATTTCCCAATTTTAAAATTTTCTGATTATATGGGGAAATCCCGCTACCTTCTTGCCAAGCAATATTCCAAAATTTCAGGCCCAGAGGTTGGGTAAATACGATGACGAGTGAGTCAGTGAGTCCCGCACTTTTCTGGCCCTCTTCATCCTCTTAGGGAAAGAAATTTGAAAATCCCTCATCAATCACCAGGTCTTATTTAAATCTAAAAAAAAAACCTTTATTTAAATTTCAAACCTCTATGTACGCTTGAACACTTTCACCCCTTTTTTTCTCTTATAGGTCAAATTTCAAATTCTAAGAATTAGTTCATCTGGAGTTGTCCTTCTACCTGACTGCTAAATTTAGTTTTTTTTACGACATTTAGGAGTTATTTTTCTCTAACCTCATCTGTCATTTCCTGGATTCCCGTTTAAAAATCTAAGATCTTCAGACTTTTATTATTATTTGGAATGGTCCCTTTACCTCCCAACTACATTTTAATTTTCTTCCCCATCTAAAAAGTATAATTTCTATTTATAGTCTCCCCTCCAATTCCTGGAACCCCATTTTGTTATTTCCAGTTTATAGATTTTTTTGATATGGAACAATCCCCCTACCTTCCTTCCAAATTCAAGTTTTTCCAGTTCATCTGAAATTGTGTTTTCTTTTCCGGACAGATCTACTTTCAGCTTTATATACATGAAATTTCATTCCTCTACACTACTCTATAAAGTAATGGAAAAAAATGTGAACTCCTTCTGGGAAGACAGGGAATTATTTTGTATCAAGAATTTAGTGGCAATCCTGTTTTTCCCCCCCTACATGTGATTTATCCCCCTCTCTATCAATGCTAATGTGTATTAATGCCCTCTAACAGACCTACTCTTCTCTATCCTATTTATCTTAGACTACGGCCAAGGTCACACATCTTTTTTTAAACACAATTTAGTAGCATTTATAACATTTCGTTTCTGAAAGTTTATATTTTCTCCGCTGAATACTACTAACCATGTCGAATATACATATGTTTACACTAATGTGGTAGGGATGAGTAATGCAGATTTTAAAGGAAATATACCCGCAATTGTGTGAAGAAAGAGTGGTCAGTCATTTAGGGGAAAAACACCCCCCATATAGTCGACCAGGATTATAACCCCAACCTACCTATCTCCAACAAATCTCATGCTAGATGAACCTGCCATTCAGTCCGCATGGCCACTGATGCGGGTGGCAACCAATAAAATGTCACTTTGCAGCAGTGTTTCTTAATCTTTTTACCAACGTTAAGGGTGAGTAAGGTTTGTTTTAAGAATTATAACAACATTTTCGTGGAGGGAGGGTTGAAAACAGTTTCGGAAAAACCACTCTCAATAGATCTGACCAAGATTCAAACCCCGATATCCCCGTCATCGGCAATCTAGTATTATATGAAAGTAACGCCTTAGACCATGCGGCCACAGAAGAAGTAACTAAGAAGTTAATGTAAAAAAGATTAAGCCTATGTTTGTGTGATCGCGCGGTGATTGAGGACCTAAATATTAATTTCCTCGTATTTTCGTGGCACCAAATTGAGAACCACTGCTCTAAACTGATATTTTTTGCTATAATAAGCCATAGTGATTATCGGCGCTGCATGAGTAGTCTGCAGACCAAGGTAATCTGGAAATATCTGAGTTGGCGGGAAGGGGCTCTGCCCCCATGTCCTCGAGGGAGTCCGTACCCTCTCCTCTCCTGCCGATTAAAGATTCAGGGTAACGACACGCCAGGGGCCCCCGGACGCTGTAATTAGGCCGCAGTGATAGATCATCGCGCTTATTAGCGGTCCCCATGTGTCTCTACTTGTGACATCACGTGCCTCCTCTCTCTCTCTCACCTTCAAGTAGCGTTCATGCAGGTTAACTCTCCCTCCATCCATTACCTCCACAGTGAGGCTAGGGGATAATAGGCCTAAACTTACACTTGACCCTCACACATCGCACCAGTGGACACGCGGACCAAGTAATCAGTTTCGTCTGGTCATGTTTGCCGGTGACGAGGAAGTCAGAGGTATGACCCTCACCAGGGTTTATGGAGTTTTTTTTTCTTTCTTAAAATGGTTTACCGCTCAACTCGCATACATATTTAAATACACTTACTCATGTTTACCTTATTAGTGTAAATATGAGGATAGCCCCGACGGGTAGTAAGATGTGGTACAAGGAAAAAAAAGCGCTCTTCACCGGTCAAGCTGTCCAAGACGCTTAACACGGAATATACTTGGTTTCCGATGAATGGGTGCTTTTCACGTGCAATTTCCACTGGTCTTTTCTTCCCCGACCTCAGCGAGTGCGGGTATATTCTCTTTGAAATAAAGGCATTCTCTTCTCATCCATAATCCATATACTACGCTGGACAATTGTTGAATAAACCTCTATCTAAGGAGGGGAGCATTTAGGAGGTTAGCTCAATGAAAGTCTACACGCATTAGTGAACAGAGGAGAGACGAAAACCATAGCTATAGATCGCATGTGTAAAATGACCCCTTGATGCATCCGGCCGAGATTAGAACTTCTATTTTCAGTTCTAATCCAGAATATGTGTTGGTGTACAAAGGCTTTACTCTTTTATAAATGTTTCTGTAACAGTGTATTTTATTTGATTTATGCTTCTTTAAAAAAATATCAGAATGTTTCTGCAACACTATATATACATTTAATTTCAAAAATCTTTTGAGTTTTTATTAAATGTCCGTTTTTTTAAGCTAAGAGAGGGAAAGAGACTCTGTGTGCTACAGCGTGACATTTTTATTTGTAAGTGGTTATTTTGTGTGTAAATGGCTTTTGAATATGAAGTCGTAAACATGGTCTTAAAATGTAGTCTATATTCAGCACGTATTCAGTGCTAAATATTTTAATTATACTTCAAACTATTTACTTTAAAAAGCTTATATAGGAGTTTGGAGTGGGAGACTCAAATTCCCATTTTCCCCCGCCCCATCCACCACTTGAGTACACTATTAATGGTGAGAGCTGTCCGTCAGTAGGGGAACAAACAAGGAAGAAGAAAAATACAAATTCCACTTCAATTTGTGTTGTGACCCCGTAATAAATTATATAATTTTATTCACAAATACCCATTCTAAGCTTCTATACCAGTTACCTTTCGTTTCCCGGGTATTTGGATCTTATTGATTAAAAAAATACATGAATTTTTAGAATTTTCAAACTGGAGAATTTCAATTTGTCAATGATGTCTACATGTTTTATATATATATATATATATATGATCATAGAAAATACATTTTTATTTATTCCAGTAACACCATTCTTTTGTACTTTTGAAAGGTTTTGCCAGTATTTAACTTAAACGCAACCTTTTATTGGTGATATCTCAGCTACATAGGTGGTCCCCTTTACATTATTTCACTCAATGGCGTGTCGTGAAGTGTTACCATGGTAAGCAGCATTAGTTTACACTGTACCTGTGAATTGTGCACACCCCTCAGTAGAACACTCATTATTCAGAGGGGAATACATTGCCGTGGGAGGCGAGGGGGCATAGAACATGTATGTTTGGTCAAATAGAGCTCAAGTGGGCGAGAACATATCACTGGTACAGTTTTAACACGGTTTGATTTCTTTGCAACACTCAACGACACGCCACTAATCACACTTATAGTGAACATGTCTGCCTGCTTTGTACGACTCTTTGATTTGAAATCTCTAAGAGGTGAATAAACACAATCCGAAACACAACACCTCAACTCTCATACTGATGTAAGAAACCGAAATCCTGATAGCATAATTAAAAATATAATATAATGTTTTATTATATCCGTTATAAAGTTACCTCCCCCCCTAGTTTCTGTTTAAATATCTTGGCAAAAGATTTCAAGTGTTAAAGTTTTTTTTTCTTTCGTTATTTAAAATAAAACTTGGTTGGCACGTTCCTTCTGAACAATATAACACCTGTGACAAGCGTACAGCTTCGTTACGCCGTGTCACCCTCTCTGCATGCTTTGTCTTTCCCCGACAGGAATGGGGAGGGGAAGGTGTGTCAGAGAGAGAGAGAGAGACTGAGGAGATGAAAACGTTTATTTAACTAAGTTATCCCAAATTTCATCCGCCTTGCAGTGAGAGTACGTGCTTACATCTGCCATAAGAAGACAAAGTAAAGAAATCATTTTGCCTGTCCAAAGTTTTGTTACATTGCGCAGGAGAAGCTGCAAACTTTAGTTTGAAGTAATATAAAAAGTTTTTCTTCAATCCCGTTCTTATTTTCATTCTTTTCTTTTTCTTTTTTAGCAAAGCTAAGTTAAGGGGTGGAGGGGGAGTGTGAAGAGAGGGAGGGTGATTCGTTAGTGTGAATACGGAATGGCCTCATTGTCGCCGATTATTCAGTTGCGTGTCAAGGCGTGAGGATGAGAGAATGCTAAGGCGAGAGAGAGAAAAAAATAAGTGTTTTAGAGGAAAATGGTCGGGAGAAATCTTTTCAGGTATAGTTGAGAGCAGAGGTTTATTTAGTAATTCAAACCTACACATTTTATTAGACAACGTAATTAGTCCATGAAACATTCATCATATTTATTTCTATCATCATACCCATAAGCGTTAAAAAAAATAGCTTACATGTTTCAACAAAATTATTTCACTTCCAGATCTATTTGCTCTTGGTCTACCTTGAAAGGTAGCACACTTACTTAAATTGGTTACACTATTGCTAAGCTTACAATATAAGTCAAAGTAGGACTGCTACCTTGAAAGGTTAACAGAGGGTATATCAAGTAAGTGGATTAAATGACGTTTTAAAGTCCTCATTCAAGGCCCTGCGCACTGAGTGGAGGGGGGCGGGAGGGTAGAGGGAGGTTCAAACCCCTCCCGTTGAGAAATACATTTACACTAGATAAAACAATATCATTATAATGAGACGAGAACAAAGACGGATCCAGTAGTATATTCCAGGGAGAAGTGATATTTGTAAGACTCTTTAATAATTTCTTCCCTGAAACTTAATGTATATCTTGGACAAGCTGGGACAAGCTGTTGGTATGGACGCGTCGTAAATGGTTGAGCGCTACGAATAATTGTGTGATTTTTTTCTGTACTTGCATTGTTTTTATCGTACCAATAAAATACAAATATTTAAATTATTTTCTATTGCTAAATGAAATATCTCAATACTATCATGTGTCAACATAACTAAATAACCTTTTTAGTTTAATGTATTTTAAACTATTTAATTATATTTATTTATAAAAGAAAATATTGCTGACCCCAGACTTACAAAAATCCTGCTTACTGTCCTTTCCTTATTAATGGGTTGGATATTATTTCACCTAGTTACCGCTCCGCTCCCCCACCCCATTTCCATTTGATATAATTTCTTCGCCCGGATAAAAGTAAGAGTGAAAACAAGGTTTCATAATGTCTGTTAACAGCATTTTTTAACATGTGTAATATTATATTTTATTGTACTACTATAAAGCCACATGGCTGACTCACTCACTGACATTAATGTTTACCAGATGTTTCAGATGAGCTAGAAATTTGAAATTTGGCAAACTTAATGTTTCTAGCCTGTAACCGATGGAAAAATTCCAAAAAGTAAAAAATAAATAAAAAAATTTAACCTCTGTAAAAAATTCAAAATGTCGGAGCAACTCTAAAGTCAGTGCGGATCTTTCTTTGGAGGTCTCTTGTGGCTAAACGGTAAGACCTATCAAAAGACTGTTCTGGAATTACATTAGTTTACATCCACTTCACATCCACTGGGGTTTGGGGGTGGAGCCTCCAACAAGCAAAGCGAGTTTAAATACATGACGGTATGCTAAGATTAAAATTTGAAATGTACAAAATGATTCATCTAAAGAAAGTACCATTACACTTAATACAGATCTATCTTTTCCATAGCTTATTCAAGTCGCTACTAATGCAACTAATTAACAGTATATCTGTTTCGGTGGCCGCTTTGTCTGACGCGCTACTCTCGCATAAATTTGATATCAGCAATATAATATGAGTTATAGGTAATCCGTTTTTATAAATAAAAGTTTTTGTTGTATTATTTTGGCGAAGGTTCTTGTGAAATACGAATTTCTAGTCAGTGTTGTTGGGACGGTATATATTGTGAGTGTACGTGTCAAACCATTTTACATTTATAATGTTTTTATGGAGATTAAAATAACTAACCATCACTTGTTTTGTGCCCGCATGATCTGAGGCGTCACTCTCGCAATAGAATAGACTGTCGATGACGGGGAAATCAAGGTTTGACTCTCGGTCGGGTGGACTAAGGAGGGTTTTCCCTAAAATCGTTTCCACTCTCCCTCCAAGCAAATGCGGGTACATTTACTATAAATATTACCTCCCTAATCCCCAAAACCATTAGTGTAATTGATAAATAAGAGTACAACCCGAACGGTTAATAAGACGTTGTGCTAAACAACATTACCAGTAAACATTATTACTATTACACCTGTTAGCCTATTTTATGAGCATATCTGGAAATATACTTACTATACATATTCTGGTTAAATTCAAAAATAGGTTTTAAATGATCATAGCTGCATAAAAAATTAACTATGAATATTTTTGTCTCTTTTTAAACAATCACATGGAAAATAACTTATTTTTCCTTGTGTCCGCTATGGATAGTTGCAAAAAATGATTTTACAAGGTTTAAAAAATTAAGTTTGTTATTTGTATAGCCTAACTATGACTAAAAAACACATTAAAGATTTCTAAATTGCTTACCCTTCTTTCAATTTAAAAAATATATTACACGGCCACTTTAAATTCCACATAAAATCATAGGCTATGATTGCAAAATATTTATTTATTTACTGTAAACCTTTTAACAAAAAAAAAAATCCCATGGTGTCAGCCCGCAATAAAACTATACTGAACATGTAGCCACTACATATTGGCGAAGATAGTGCCAACATTTGTGGGTAGAGGGTGTCATGTGGTCAGCCCGATGAACCCTCCAGCCGTTAATCTTAGTTTTCAGGCTGTAGCAGCTACTTATTTACTCAAGTAGCTCCTAAATATTTCCAGACTCACTGCTACCCATACAAATCTGGGATCACCGGGGATTGAACCCAAGATCTCTGGATCTACAGCCAGGATCTCTGACTAGAACTCAGAGGTGGTCTAATATTTTAATAACTGAAAAATATTTCTAACTTGTCCCTCAAGCTGATTAATTTGATAAATCCACTTTTGATTTCAATAAAGAATTAATTAATGTATCACTTTGTTTTGACTTTTCTTCAGGAATACTCTGGAGAAATATTTATCATAAACGAGCTGTTCTAATTTAGAAACTAATAAAAAAAAATGTTTTATTGAGGCCGCTGGGAGCACAGAGCTATGATATTCTTGTGCCTTGAGTGGCTTTAACATTAATAAACGTCAGAAAAGATTAACAACAATGAAAGTAATTAAATCATCCCCACTAGAAAAGAAAGCTTACCTCCTGTCCAATTATGTGGCTATTAATCATGCTGCAGCTAGAGCTAGGTTGGTGGCGGTCATAAGCCAGGGGCATTTTAATGCCAGCCCTTTTAGTGATGAATGGCTTGTTACTGAAGGGGAGGGAAAAAAAACTTCTTTTTTTAAAAAAAATCTTTATTTCAACTGTTTAGGCCGACAAAAAAAAGAGAGAGAAGAGTATAGCATCGCAATCCTAACCATTGTATGAAATTACATACTTCATCAAGTGCTCATTTCAGTGACTGATTAATCCGTTCTAGTTGACCTGAATTCATGTTTCAAATGACTTTTTTTTCTCCTTCAGGGATGGGGGAAGCGATACGTGCGTTGTTTCAACATGCGAAATGACTCTTAATGACCTGTACGTGGGGATGAAACAGTAATGGCTTCAGTCCCTGCGGTATTCCCCTGCGATGGTTATCAGCCTAACCTGGTTTATCACGTTCGTTCCCATGTGAACATGGCGTCGGGTATAGGCAACTAACTTTAATAGCAGACTTCCTTGCTAGGCAGATGATATGAGAAAACAAAACAATCATGTTTGCGCTTTGATGGAATAGCTATCAGACAACCAGCTGTTATCCCCGTTAAGTCTTGCAGAAGACACAGAAGGCTCTCGCTTGCCTATAGGCTATTAACTTAAACGGCAAACCTATAAACCAGTCTTTATCAAAGGGTATGCCACAAAATTTTCAATGTTATTTTACTGTTTCTAAGAAAAAATTGTTTCATAAACGTATTTTTTTTATAAATAAGAGAGAAACAACTTTATGGCTTACAATCAAAGAGTTGAATTATATTTGGAAGAAGATATAATAAAGGTGAAAAGAAACTTATAAAAGGGACTAACACAATATAAATCCGCCTTGGTGGCGTAGTTAGCTAACGCGCTAGCTTAGTGTTGAGCTAGACCGCTGAGGATGGAGAGATCGAGGTTCGAATCTCGGTCAGGTAAACTGGGGGGAGGCGTGTCCTAATTGGTTTTCCACTCTCCCTCCATGCAAATGCGGTTCAATTCCTCTAAATTCAACCTCATTTCCTAACCCATTAGCGTAATTAGTACTTGAGCGTATAACCCAAACGGGTAGAAGACGCGGTGCTAAAAATAACCAATATGTTTTTTACAATGAAAAGAACACCGTTCACACTTTACATTGCTGCCACTGGAAAAGAGTTAATGGTTGCCTCTTGAAGAAAATCTATCATTACCTCCCAACCCCTCGACCTAGGTCGATGAATTGAGTAGTTAATGTAAATATTGTCGTTTCTTATACAAAAGTTCAATTCTTAGTCGTAAAGACTCATTTTCTGTTCGATTGATAGAATTCTCTCTGCGGATGTCCTAGTCTCCGGTAGTGTCGCCAACTTGCACGTTCAGTGTGTCGCTAGGATTCATCAAAAATAATAGAACAAAAAAAATAGATAGATAACTACTGCTTCAAAACAATATAATACATAATAAGGAAGGGTGGGGATAATTTTTTTTTAATCAAAATACATGAGTATTTAAAAAAACGCTTATCTCAGTATTACTTGAAAGATACATCCTTTCAGTGCATTATACATTTAATTTGGGCTTATTAATATTCACAGAGCTATCAAAATTTCATTAATGCATTCACTAACAACTTGCCCTCCGGTGGGGTTATTTGATACAGTAGGGGTAGGGGTGTATGCAATTACAAAACTTATTAATAGGTATATACGATAAAACACTTTGACATTTTCCTTCAATGCTTCATTCATTCAAAAAAACATTAATAAGAAACAAATGTATTGGTATTTATTCATGTATAATTTGAATGAACTGAACATGCAGATGAAACTCAAAATATGAATCATATTTCTGATTTTTTTAAATATCAGAAATCTTACAAATAAATTTATTCATAACAGACATAAACCTACCAAGAAATGAATATAGAATACAATGATAATATGTCAGACGTAAAAATAACAACATAGCAATGATTCTCCATATGAAATATCAACATGAAAATAGTTATATTCATGCAAATGAAATATATTTCTACTAGCAGAACAAATCCTTAGCATAATAAACAGAATATCATACGAAATACCTTACAAATAAAATTAAATAAACAGTTCCATTAAAAAAGCCTATTCTAATCACTTAGTTCTTCAATTTCAAAATCTGAATTTCATTTATGACACACATAGCAAGAATCATCACTGAACACATTTCTATTGAATGTCCTTATACCGGCTGCTTCAAAGCCTGCGAGGATATTTGGTGTGGCTGCATTTTGAAGTCCTTGATTAACCAGCGTAGGAATGTTATATGTAACCACCACTGTCCAGCTTGGATTGCTCTTCATCCAAGAGTCTTCCGTGGACTGATAGAACTTCTTGAATTTTCCGTAGACATATCTGTCTAGTGGTTGTAATTTGTGTGAAGTGTGGGGTGGGTAGGAGATTAACACTACGCCATTTTCACGGCAGTAATTTATAACTTCAATGCCCATATATGGAGCAGGATTATCTAGGACGACAAGGACTGGTCGCTCCTTGGAACACCTGACGTGAATCACGAAATGTTTAATAAATGTTAGAAACTCTTTATTTTTTACCCAACAACTTGGGTTTGCAGCTTCAATGTATCCAGGAGGGCCGTCGACAACAAAATGCTCTTTGAAATGTTTTCACGGAAAAATCAGCAAAGGAGGAACGCTGTTTCCACTAGCATTAACAGCAAAAACTACAATCTCTAAGGTTCCTCTCTTTGCTGAAGTGGCTGCTCCGATTTGCTTGATACCTTTTAAGGGAATTATTTTGTTAGGGCGCTGTACTGTGGTAACACCAGTTTTGTCGATGTTGACATCTGAAGTTGTATTTTTCAAAAATAGAAGCCAAATTGTCGAAAAATGTACTAAAATTATGTCTATTAAAACTGGTCATTCTTCCCAAGCTGTTTGACCCCGGTGTCCTAATGTAAAGTGAAAGATTTCTTCTCATAAAATTTGTAATCCAATCCTTCGGAGCTTTCTTGGTTTCATGCCATTAGCTAAAGCAAGTTCATAAGCAAGGGATTTCGTTTCCACAGTAGTAAGGCCAAAGAATATTCTTGATGGATGTTTAAAATAATTGATCAATTCCTGCTCTTGTTAATTAGAGAATAGCTGTCGTAGTTTAGAATAACCAAATCGTACCTTGAAAATATCTGTTGCATTCTCATTAGCAGTTTTTAATTTATTGATGTATCACTGCAATGTCATGAAGTTCATGTTAAATGCATATGCTTGTTTCCTTAGCGATAATGAACCGAACATGATATCTTCTGCAGTAACATCCATGTCTTCTTTTTATCATTGCCTTTATTGCTAGTGCGTTTATATGAACGCATTTGTTCTCAATGCAAAATTATTTAATTTTCTCTGTATCCCAATAACCAGAATCACATAGTGGGGCAAGTTGTAACAAAGTGCCCCCGCCTCCTTGTAGAAACAAGCCCCATCACGCACCATGACAGAGAAAAGCCTAATACGACTAAACAAGTTATTCTGTATTAATGGTTTTACAGATACGGTTACAGGTCTAAACAACTCATTAAACAGTTCAAGAATAAAATTCCTATCTTCAAAGGGTTCCTATCCACAGGTTTCGATTTTAAGCACAGTTTCTAGCTCTGAAAATATATTTTTGAAATATCAAGTACAAAAACTCCACACGCAACCACAGCCACGAGGTAACTGAACATAATAAAGACAAACAAGGTATCGTTCTTCTGACCGTTCTAGGAAGTGCTGCGCATATTGGGTAATATTTCAGGTAGTCTGTAACAACGTACCCTTGTAACGACTAACCCCGCACTCCCCTACTATTAACTGAATCAAAGAGAAAGCATTCTTAGCCTTTTTTATTTAATTCATTTAACATTGTTACTGAATTAAGAATACATATTCAGATTTTGATAGGTCCTTGAAGTGTGTCTCAAAGGTTGTTTTTTTTCAACTAAATATGTTCTCGTCGGTGATCATTTAGTCTAAAAAATTAGTCTTGCAATAGACTGAGTTTGTGGCTGACGAAAGGGTCAAGCTTCCAATTTTCAGCCTAGCGCACTAGGGCTTGATTTTACCCATACAATTCTACCCAACCTCGTTCCACACTAATGCTGATACACTAAATCTACTAAAATACCCCCTTATCCCTAAGTATGATTTTAAAATTCTTGGTATTAAGTATACAGCTAATAAGAAAATAAACACCACATTTAAGTAAACAGAACATTTCTTAACATTATAAATGTGTTGCTATGTTTATCACATTTAAGTAAATAGAACATTTCTTAACAATATAAATGTGTTGCTATGTTTATCACATTTAAGTAAACAGAACATTTCTTAACATTATAAATGTTTGGATATGTTTATCACATTTAAGTAAACAGAACATTTCTTAACATTATAAATGTGTTGCTATGTTTATCACATTTAAGTAAACAGAACATTTCTTAACATTATAAATGTGTTGCTATGTTTACCATATTTAAATAAACAGAACATTTCTTAACATTATAAATATTTTGCTATGTTTATCAATATTTTTATTTACCGCCGCGTCTTACTATTAGCCACGGATACACACGTTTTAATAAGAATAGGGAAGTAGAGAACAGTAAAGAAAATTTGGCCGCATTTGCTTGAAAGGAGAGAAGGGAGAACTTTATTCATATTCCGCGTGCCCACCTATGCGATTGTTAATCAATAATTAATTGCGTCATACAAATTGGTTTCTTCAATTATACACCAGCCTATCGGCTTTTATTTTTAACCATATGACGGTCTGGAAAATTAAGATTTCTCCTACTCGCTTCGGTGACTGCATGGTCTAAGGCGTCACTCACGCAATGGGTTAAACTGCCGATAACGGGGAGATTGTGGTTCGATCACAATTGTGTGTAGTGAGAGTGGTTTTTCCACAATTTCTCTCTCTCTCTCTTTTTCTTCATGCAAAGGCGGGTACACTTCATATAAAGTCAACCTTAATAATCGTTAACCCACAAGCGTAATTAGTACATAGGCATATAATTCAAACTGTAGTAAGACACGGCGATTAAAAATTCTGCTTTTTCCCTTCTGCCATTTCAAAGGCAAGAGCTTACAGACTACGGCTTAGGCCAGCAATCGTATCCAACTGCAATTTATACTCTCATCCCTCGACAACAGTGAAATTGATGTCGGTGATATAGTTTCTTAAGTTTTTAATAACTACTTTAAAATGTTGTATTTTAAAAATATGGTAAAACTGTTTCATTTGTTTCAATTATTATACTGTTAAACCTCAACATGAGGTGACATCTGGTTGAGCTATATTACCTTCCCAAGCTAGGTGCTGCTATCTGTAGGGTGTGAGGTCTTAGTTTGTTCATATAAGCATTTATTGCTGCATGCACAAGTAGAATGGTGAGGGATAGTTAAAGTTTGTATGCAGGGGATAACGTGCTTCTCGTTTAACACGGGCGTGTTCTCATAAAAGGTACGTGCTTCTCAATGACGTTACGCCACCGTCATAACTATTAACAAAGCTGTGTTTTGGTTTATCGCGTTCTTTCTTGTGAACACGGCCACGCGTGGTTTTATACCCTATTAACTTTGATAGTTTATTTAAAATTTTATTTCTTAGCGCCACATCTTACTTGCCCGTTTGGTTTATACGCCTATATACTAATTACGCTAATGTGTTGGGAATTAGGAAGGCTGAATTTTTGAGGAAGTGTACATGCGTTCGTATGGAGGGAGAGTGGACAACTATCTAAGAAAAAAACTCTCACTTCATCAGATTGGAATCAAACCCCGATCTCCCCGTCATTGGCAGTATAATATATTGCTAGATTGACGCCTTAGATCATGCGGACACCGAAGTGAATGATGGCTAGTTATTTTAATCGCCCTGGAAAATATTAAAAATGTAGGAGTGTTCGACAAGTACCCACGCAATAAAAACCGCCTCAACAACACTAACTAAAAATTCGTACTTTATAAGAACTCATGCAAAAAAAAAAATACAAAAATACAACCAACAACTTTCGTTTATAAATAAAATCATCTACAAAAGACATCATGTTGCTGATATCCAATTTATAATAAATATTTTACAAATACAAAATAAGTGAGATCAAGAAGTTTTCCCATTCACAAAGCTATTCATATTTCAAAGAAAATTTTAATAACTAACCCAGCACAATTCCAAAGAAAAACAATTGCGTACTTATTAACAAATATATTTGAAATAAAATTGCAGCTCTGGTATTATTTTAATCATATTATACATGAAATACTTTCAAATAAAACTAATTTATATCAAGAAATCATGACAAGTATGATATCTTATGTCAAAGAAAATTAAATACCCACAATATTTTTACATTTAATTTAAACAAAAATGGTTCATTTTGCTAGTAATGCGAAAATTGTATAAACAATATTTTTTACTTTCTCGCTATCTTACAGGTAGATAAAGTATTGTGATTGTAAAAAAAAAATTAATTTTTTTATGAATGTTGACGTTTCATGACCCCCCGAATCCGAAAAAGTGGTTTTTGAATTTCCGTCTGTCTTTCTATCTATATGTCGGTCGGTACCTCCAACTAGAACCTAAACTATTTTACCGGTCAGACTAAAACGTGATATTTAGGGTTTTCATAGGGTTGCTCCGAGGGACTTTAGGAATTGGATATCTAATCGTAAAATTAAGGGTGGTTTACAGAAGGAATAAAAAAAGAAAATGTCGATTTTCTCAAAATAGGCTCTGACGATTTTGATTAAATTTCATTTCTAAAAATTTATAAATATTCCAAACAAAATGACTACTCTCAATATTTCGGCCAAATGACTTTAAGGGCTCCGGTCTGATGCGTAAATTATATTTCTTTATAATATCTCATAAACTATTTTGAGATATGAAATTACTTATCGTTACAAGTATGTAGGTCTCTATATAATACAAATATTTTATAAGAAGCATATTTTTATAAAACCAATAACTTTCAAGCTATACGTAACTACATGTATTTTTTTAACTTTTCGAACACAACAGGTAAAAGTATTGCGACCGCAAATGAAAATCTAACCTGAAATGTTGATGTATGTAAACGTCTAATGATCCCCTGAAACCCAGAAAGTGGTCTTTACAATGACTTCTGTCTGTGTGTCTGTTTAAATTTAAAATTAAGAGTAGTTTAAGAAAGGGCGAAAAGAGAAAAAAAATCGATTTTCTCAAAATCGACTCTAACGATTTTGATTAAAATTCGTATCTTTGCGTTGATTAATATTATAATCAAACTGGCTATTTTAATTTTACCATAAAATGACTTTTACAGCCCTTTCACACGTTCAGGTTTCGCCGGTCAGGTTCCGGACCTGATAGAAACCTGAAGAGTGGTAGAACATTGAAGTAAAT
>CABFVX010002846.1:89080-101937 GCA_902151425.1 Timema shepardi | reverse complement strand
CTATATGGTAGACAAATAATTTTTTTTCTGTAAGTTTAGAATAGTAACTCACTGTCAATATATTTTAGAATTTAAGTTGAACTAAAACCTTTAAGAAATATATATTAACCTAAAAACTAAATTGTGACCAGTATCCTACATCTAATAATGGTACTTTCCCCCCCAATTCTTAAGACGTGTTTTGAGTTAAATACTAACACTAAGCACGCAAATACAATGGTGATGATGAAGTTAATAGTTTTAGAGTAGATGTACCCACATTTGCCTGCAGGGAGGTTGTAAAACCACCAGGGAACAAACCCACCCTAATAACATCTGATCGGAATTCGAACACCAATCTCCCCGGCACCGTCAATCAAGTCTAGTATGTGAGTGACGTGTTAACTTAAGACTATGTGACCATGATGCAGGTCTAAATTGAATAAGATAACAAAATCTGTTTACTGTTTATGTTTGGCTGTTTAAATTGATACTAGAAAGGGTGTATTGGTGTGTAAACTGCATTTAATTTAGGGCATATCTGCTTCCTTTAACTACCAACCTACACTCTTAGATACCATACCAAACAAGACATGGAACCAACTGCTCAAGTCACGCCAAAGACACCAATGACTGATGAAGAGCGTCAGCATTTGGCCGAGAAGTTGGATCTAGAACTAGAGGATTTCATTGGTGGTTTGGAAAAGCGCTCTTATACAGAAGGATGGCCAGAGGACCGTTGGCAAGAGGTAGAGAAGTTTCAAACTATGTAGAGATTGTTATAGTTCTTCCTAGTTTTAGTACTCCCCGACATTAGTACCCAATGGTACACGCGCCAATTTCAGTGTCACCAAAACATGTGCTGGTCTTACAGACCCCTGCATTTTTGTTTGTTTGTTAAACTGTCTTAATAATTATGGATGTTGAGGAAATTTATTTTTCTTAGCACCTTATCAGGCGTCTCACTGCCTGTTCAGGTTAAACACATATATAGCCTACTAATTATGTTCTTGTGTTAAGAATGAGGAAATGTACCCTCTTTTATGTGAAGAAAGTGTGAAAAACCAGTACATCCTACTGGGATTTGATCCTTGATCTTCCTGTCATCTGCAGCCAAGTCTATTGCGAAAGTGACGTCTTAGACCGTGCAGCCACCAAAGCGAGTCTTATATAGTAGCAATTACTTCAATATATTTTAAAAGCAAGTTAAAACATTTCCAAGCCAAGACGTGTTAAAGCCCCTTCACACCTTCCGAGAAGCACTTCTGCTCGCAAATACTAGAGATGAAGAGGGGATTTCACACACAGCCACAGAACAGCAACCCTTCCTCTGGTCCGAGTAGAGGGTTTCACAAAGGCTGCGGCCACGTCACCATCATGATGGCGTGTCGGTAGCACTGCTAACGCGCGGCTGTCGGTCACCGACTCCCCCACCAGTCTCTACTTGAAAAGAACGAGGTTGCTTGTGTTATCACAATTCTTGTTGTCGAATCTTTTTACAATAGCTTTGGACAAGGAATTGCCAGGGGAAAATTACAAGGCATTTTATACCCATACTATGGAATGAACTAATATGATTGTATGTTATTATTATTATTATTATTAGCAGCACCGCGTCTTACTACCCGTTCGGGTTATACGCACTTACGCTAATGTGTAATGGTAGGGTGATTTTGAGATGAAATGGAGGACCTACNTTATTATTATTATTATTATTAGCAGCACCGCGTCTTACTACCCGTTCGGGTTATACGCACTTACGCTAATGTGTAATGGTAGGGTGATTTTGAGATGAAATGGAGGACCTACAGTTTAACGTGGGATCCGAACCACGGTGGAGGCCTGGCATTCCTCACATTCACAAGATGTCTTGTCAGAGGTGAAGGAAGGGTTTGGTAATCAGATAAATCCGTGCCGGGACCGAGGATTGAACCCTGGCCGGATTGTATGTTAATTTATAGTTTATGTCTAGCCTACAATAAAGAATAGAGATTAAAAAAAATATTCAAATTTTATCTTACGTCGGCGTCAAATTTAGTATTTCATACTGTGGAATGGCTCGTCTAATTCCAGCCAAAAACTCTTGAAATGAGTTTTAATACATGCAAAAATATGACAAAAGCTTTTCATGATTGTTTTATGGAACATTCCTCAAAACAATATTTCCGATGGACCCTGATTATATTTTTTATGAATATTCTTCCTTAGTTTGAGCAGTATCACAGTAAAAGTAGATTGTACTCAAAGGGCTAGCTGGTGTAAGCAGGATTTCAAACATGTGTAGTTAGGGCTCCGAACGCACATTATCAGCGCCACCGAAGCTTGTGAGTGGCACTATTGGAAGCGCTGCTCGAAAGTGCTGCTAGGTAGCCCCATGTGAAGGGCCCTGGCAAGGCGGAAGTGCTTCTCAGAGGCTCTGCTGAGTGGCCCCGTGTGAAGGGCCCTGGCAAGGCGGAAGTGCTTCTCAGAAGCTCTGCTGAGTGGCCCCGTGTGAAGGGCCCTGGCAAGGCGGAAGTGCTTCTCAGAAGCTCTGCTGAGTGGCCCCGTGTAAAGGGCCCTGGCAAGGCGGAAGTGCTTCTCAGAAGCTCTGCTGAGTGGCCCCATGTGAAGGGGCTCTTAGAACAACTTTAGATCTTTCCGTCGTGCGCCGAGCTTGGCCACAGGTTTATAAACTTTGAAACAATTTATTGAATTAAGTGCAGCCTTGATGAAAAATAACAGTATGAACAAAGCAAATTAAGTTTTTACATATTTTGCAAAAAAACAACAACTTATTTTTCAATTTGGCGCTGAGATGTGGGGGCAATAAGCTTTCCCACTTTCCCTTTGTATGATTATGAATAAGATTCTTCTGTATTCATTTGTAGCCCATATGTGTAGTTAAATTTGAGTAACCTCCACGAGTAGTCAGCTGTGGAGGGAAAAACCTAAAGTACTAGATTTTTCAAAATCAGAAATAAACCAATTTAATCACATCCACAAGCTTTATTTTGTATGTTTAAAATTATGCTGCCTGTCAGACTAATTAAATATATAAATTGATTGGTTGTTTAAAACAACATCTGCTAGTGATTGGTTACTTAAATCAACATCTGTTAGTGATTGGTTGTTTAAAACATCTGCTATTGATTGATTACTTAAATCAACATCTGCTAGTGATTGGTTACTTAAATCAACATCTGCAAGTGATTGGTTACTTAAATCAACATCTGCTAGAGATTGGTTACTTAAATCAATATCTGCAAGTGATTGGTTACTTAAATCAACATCTGCTAGTGATTGGTTACTTAAATCAACATCTGCTAGAGATTGGTTACTTAAATCAATATCTGCTAGAGATTGGTTACTTAAATCAACATCTGCTAGTGATTGGTTACTTAAATCAACATCTGCTAAAGATTGGTTACTTAAATCAACATCTGCAAGTGATTGGTTACTTAAATCAACATCTGCTAGTGATTGGTTGTTTAAAACATCTGCTGTTGATTGGTTACTTAAATCAACATCTGCTAGTGATTGGTTGTTTAAAACATCTGCTAGTGATTGGTTACTTAAATCAACATCTGCTAATGATTGGTTACTTAAATCAACATCTGCTAGTGATTGGTTACTTAAATAAACATCTGCTAGTGATTGGTTACTTAAATCAACATCTGCTAGTGATTGGTTGTTTAAAACATCTGCTAGTGATTTGTTACTTAAATCAACATCTGCTAATGATTGGTTACTTAAATCAACATCTGCTAGTGATTGGTTGTTTAAAACATCTGCTAGTGATTGGTTACTTAAATAAACATCTTCTAGTGATTGGTTACTTAAATCAACATCTGCTATTGATTGGTTACTTAAATCAACATCTGCTAGTGATTGGTTACTTAAATCAACATCTGCTAGTGATTGGTTACTTAAATCAACATCTGCTAGTGATTGGTTAGTTAAATCAACATCTGCTAGTGATTGGTTAGTTAAATCAACATCTGCTAGTGATTGGTTACTTAAATCAACATCTGCTAGTGATTGGTTAGTTAAAACATCTGCTAGTGATTGGTTACTTAAATCAACATCTGCTGGTTCAAGTTGTTTTATTTGCGACTTGTTTACTGTATTTCTTCTCAATTTGACGATCTTCAGAAGACGGAAGTGTTGTGCTAAAGTATTTGTTTGTCGCCAGGAAATGGAAAAGCACCCATTCTTTATGTCGCAGCCCCCAAGCGGGGACCAGCCCTTGTCCCCACTCATGGAGGGGTTGCAGCAGCTCAAGTACGACGAGACGGAGAACTCTCCAGAAGGTGAGAAGGAATTGGCTCCAATTTACACTCGCTCAACCATGGCCTACTAGAAAACACATTTCATTTGTTTAATCCTTTGTTGGAGTTTTAGCCACTCTGGTGGTCACATGGGCTAAGGCAGAGGTCAGCAGCAACCTTTGGGCCTGGATCAACCAATAAACTTATCAAAGGTTCCGCAATCACTCAATGTTTCTATACTCTACTTTTGCTTCTTCTTCTTTTTTTGTATACATTTTAAAATATTTATTCCTTAAATTTTACCTTTTCCTTTAGAAAAAAATAGTAGAATGAGTAAAATATATATTTTCATGTTAAATTATTTGAATAAAAAAAATACCGATTATAATTTTTCTAGATTACTTTGGTCTCTCAAATGTTTTTCGAAAGTACTTGATATATTTGCAGGGTTATAAGACTCTAAGATCGACTGTTTATGATGATGTAGTTTAATTGCGCTCTTGACTGAAAATTGCCACAAGATCAACAATTTGCCGACCCCCGTTCTGAGGCGTAACTCTCTCGATAGAGAAGATTGCCGATGATGGGGAGATTTGGGTTCTAATCTTGGTCGGGTGTACATTAGGGTGTATTTTCCATAATGGTCTTCCACTCTTCACTCCACGCAGACACACTCACTCCATACAGACACTCTCACTCCACACAAATGTGAATACATTTCCTAAAATTAACCCTTCTCATCCCTTGCACAGGTCCTAATCTGGGCTGAGAGAGTAAGAATGAATTCTGATCCTTGTCCACAGATCTGGCCAACAGCTACAAGGAAGACGGCAACTTCAACTTCAAAATCAAGAAGTACCGCATGGCCATAATAGCGTACTCGGAAGGCTTGCGGCACAAGTGTTCGGACGATAAACTGAACGCGCAGCTACACAACAACCGAGCTGCGGCCCATTTCTTCCTCAAGAACTACAGGTGATGAACGCTGAACGCTGTTAATACTTGCAGGACTAATATTACCGAGATCAGTGCGTCGCCGGTGTTGTGTTGGACGCTCCTGACAGGAGCTCTTACAAGTTAAACACCTACGTCTGTGCTACCTCGCGGTAACACCCCTGGTTCTGAGCGACCCTCGTACCTTAACATACACTGGGGCCTAATACCGGCATTCTTCGATTCTAAGACACTTCTCACCCCCATTTGAACGCCCCTAAAGACGAGGTGCATCTCAAAACGCAGCTCTTTTTCGACCAACTCTCCCGATGCCTCATTAGACATCTCTGTAATGTGTTTGTTGGGTCACGTCCACTGTTTTAAGAATCCAGATCTTTATTTAACTTTAAAATCCCGAATATCAAATTTGAATTCGAATCTTGGAAAAAAAATTATTAACAAAGAATAAATATAGATATAATATACAAAGATAAAATACAAATAGTAACTAAATGTTAACATTCTTTCTTGTAATCCATTCATACATTCAGTTAAGTGTTAAATTACTGGTCTGGTGTTGAGTTAGAAATGGTGACCGGGCGGTCTAGGGGTAAGGTGTCAGACTTCTATGCTGGCGTCCGGGGTTCAATCCACGGTCCCGGCACAGATTTATCTGATCACCAAACCCTTCCTTCACCTCTGACAAGACATCTTGTGAATGTGTGGAATGCCAGGCCTCCACTGTGGTTCGGATCCCACGTTAAACTGTAGGTCCTCCATTTCATCTCACAATCACCCTACCATTACACATTAGCGTAAGTGCGTATAACCCGAACGGGTAGTAAGACGCGGTGTTAATAATAATAATGTTGAGTTAGTCATATAATTACGTTGGGACTAAACCATCAATAAATGGTACCAGCTTTAAAACAAGCATAAATAGACAAATTGAAAAAAATGTTATATTTTTTTATAAGGATTAGAGCTTTCAATCTGATATTTTCTCTAATTCTTGTATCTTAAATATTCCAACTTAAGTATCTGAGGAATTTGAGGATTTGAAGGCCCCATCGCTGGTTGGTTGCATTTCAAGTGTGACACTACTGTACTTGCTGCAGGTCTTGCGCCAACGACTGTAGGGCGGCGCTAAGACTACTACCCGACTACCCCAAGGTGCGGGCGAGGCTGGCCCAGTGTCTGTTCCACCTGTCTCAGTTCGATGAGTGCGTGACGACGTGTGACCAAATACTCGGACAACAACCAGACAATAAAGAGATGAAAACGCTTCGTACCAAGGCCATGACTGCCAAGGTACACACATTGGCCCAATAAAATAGAACCATTCAGGACAAACCACCCTCGGCATACTT
Organism: Timema shepardi; assembly: GCA_902151425.1. Taxonomy (NCBI): domain Eukaryota; kingdom Metazoa; phylum Arthropoda; class Insecta; order Phasmatodea; family Timematidae; genus Timema; species Timema shepardi. Next base: position 95,408 of record CABFVX010002846.1, on the reverse strand, counting down.
GATCGGGATTCGAACCTCGATCTTCCAATCATTGGCAATCCAGTCCAACTCGAGGATGATGCATTGAACCAAGCGACCACTGAAGCAGTCCCGTCAATGTGTGTTGTCACTTTGACAGGTGATGTGTCGGAACATCTATAATAACACTCGGGGAAACCGTGCCGAGAGAGAGTAGCTGTTTCGTCGGCCATGTTGTCTCAAACACTTGATGTTTCGACGTGGTACAGAGGGCTTGCACTACCAAGGTGATAGCGCTAGGTGCACTCCTATTCTCACTTGCAAAGTTGGCGTACATATTTTGTTTAGTTCAGTAGTAAACTAACCCACTTAGGTGGCCGCATGGTCTAAGGTGCTATTCTCGCATGGAGATTGTTGTTCAAATGTTTCCCCACTCACTCCACAGATTATAAACGTAGTACTTGTATGATGGACAGTGATGTTTTTCGAGTCTTTGACCTGAACGTTGTCCTTGTTCAGAAATACAAGGAGCGGGACCTTCGTCGGAAGGAGAGGACATCTCACAAGTCGATGGAGCAAGAACGGGCGTTGCTGCAAGTCATCGCTGACAGGGGCGTCACGCTTGACAAAAGAGGTAGGAGGCTGACCGTTTTGGAAATGTTTAATATTTAAATTTTTCGTGTAGCCAAGTCTTATATGAGTGTTTAATTAAATCTAAAATCATTAGTGCCCTAAAATTTGCTATTGACAGATACATGCATACATACATACATACAAACTCCGTACTTAATCCATCCTCACTAACTTTCTCGGTGACCTGGTGGTAAAGTGGCTAGGAGTCCGGGGTTCAATCCTCGGTCCCGGCACAGATTTATCTGATTACCAAACCCTTCCTTCACCTCTGACAAGACATCTTGTTCTCACAATCACCCTACCATTACACATTAGCGTAAGTGTGTGTAACCCGAACGGGTAGTAAGACGCGGTGATAATAATAATAATAATAATAATAATAATAATTTTATTCACACTTTTCTATCCCTACATACTCCCTTCACTTCAACAACATACATACACAGTCTCATACATACTCTTTTATTCATAAATAAAATTAACTAATTAATAAATATACAATAAACCCTTGCAGTTGGATGTAAATATAAGTTTACTAAAATGTATTGTCTAGATATACTTTATTATTTATTTATCTTTGCTTCTTATCCACATCGCTTCGAAAATTATCTCATTTTCGGCAATAAGATCTTGACAGTCAATTATTGCCGTTATGGACTGCTATTCACCTCGCGGTACAACATTCACACGGAAAAAATATGAAATAATTGAATTGTAAATTGCGATGATAACTTTATCAACCAGAATAAAACTAGAGCTTGAAGTATCATGTGTGTAGCCATATGGAGAGTAATGTGACCTTGACGACTCTGTCAACGCAGGTTTACCCGACCACTCGAGTGAAGGGAGAGTCCATCTGTCCGGGGTGAGTCTTGTGTGGCCGGTAATGTTCCTGTACCCGGAACATGAGACCACAGACCTCATAGAAGAGTTCCACGAGGACACTACGTGAGTTTCGACATCAGATCGCCCCTGGAGTCGTCGTCGTCGACAAAATATAAATTCTTTGTCGGCTCGGCGTCGATAGTCATTCTTTCGGCTAGATCAACAAATAAAAACTAAAAATGGATCAATTTCACTTTTTCTCCGAATCTTAATTTTACCAACAAATATCAAAGAATATAACAAGTGAAAGAGGTTTAACTTTTTCTTATTGGTAAGATTATTATCATCATCATAGGTGACCTGGTGGTCTAGGGGTAAGGTGTCAGACTTCTGTGCTGGCGGCCGGGGTTCAATCCTCGGTCCCGGCACAGATTTATCTGATTACCAAACCCTTCCTTCACCTCTGACAAGACATCTTGTGAATGTGGGGAATGCCAGGCCTCCACCGTGGTTCGGATTCCACGTTAAACTGTAGGTCCTCCATTTCATCTCACAATCCCCCTACCATTACATATTAGCGTAAGTGCGTACAGCCCGAACGGGTAGTAAGACGCGGTGCTAATAATAATAATAATAATAATCTTTATCATCTGTTTCCATCCTGTGGAAGGAAAATTCAGTAAAATGCCTCCATCCTTCTTTTACCTTCCACCATTCTTCTCCTCTCACTCGCACACTTGCTGCTATCTGCTCCTAATCAATCCTGATATCACCGCCAAGCGGTGTGCCCCGGGGTAGCGAAAGCAAGGTCAGGTGTAGACGAGAGACAGGATAGGGCTGGGAATGCAAGGATTGGCGACGATACTCCAAGTCATCGTCAGCACTTAACTCAGAGTTAGAAAAAACAAGTTTTTTTTAAACCCAGCCCTCCTGCGTTTTAATGGGGTTTTTCAGGAAACTCTTAAACTTTTGACTTCCACGTGGACATGTTGCGTTTGGATTGATCATTTATCAGTGAAACTTCAGGTACATTTGAGCAAAGAGTTGGATGGAAATAAATTAGGGGTCTGCGAGTTTGGGTTTCTTCCATTCGAGTCGAGTATTTCTAAAAGCTCCCGAGTTCGAGTATAAGCCTACTCATAATTTTAAAATGTTAAAAAGTATATTAAAACACATGTTCTTAAAATTTGAATGAAACTTATTTTTACAAATTGTAAACTTTTGAAAAAAAGGTTAATCAATGGAAATATCGATTTTTAATTAGTAATAACACTTATAAAACACAATTTATAAATTAAATAATTAAAAAAATGGATTATTAAGTAAGTTACATCGAGTAGAAGCTCGAAAATGACGAGCCTACAAAACTTCCGATCTCGATCTCGAACTTAAGCGACGAGCTCGGCTCGGAATACGAGTACTCGCAGAGCCCTAGTAAATATATAATAATTTGACTACAATACTGAAATATGTGAAGAAAATTATACTCTATTTCTACTGGAGCCATATTTAATTTATTTTGGTAAAAAGTACACACACACACACAACCAAAATAAAGAGGATGGCAGAGACGTTGGAAACGGAGGATGCAGGAAAAAGACCGCAAGGGAGACCAAGAAAGAGATGGGAGGAGCAGATAACAGAAAGTGTTCAAGTGAGAAGAGAATGGAAGAAATTAAAGGAGTAATAATAGTGGAAGATACCCGCCTCGGTGGTGTAGTTGGCCAACGCGCTTGTCGTGTTGAAGCTCGACTGCTGAGGACGGGGAGATCGAGGTTTGAATCTCGGTCGGGTGAACTGGGGGTGGTTTTTCCTAAATGGTTTTTCACTCTCCCTCCACGCGAATGCGGGTTCACTTCCTCTAATTCAACCTCCCCAATTCCTAATCCATTAGAGCAATTAGTACTTAAAACGTATAACCCGAACGGGTAGTAAGACGCGGTGCTAAATATTAATTTAATTATTAACAGTGGAAGATGGAGGCATTTTACTGAACTGACCCGGCCACAGGCTTGAAACAGATGATGATGATGATGATGATGATAAGACGGGCTAGGTAAGGTGATATTCCAAAAGGCTAGGACAAGAAGCGTAGAGCTTCCCAAACTAGCCGAGAGTGTGTATATCCTCATCCTGCGGTTGTAGGTTCCGAGAGCACCTGGAGCTCATGTTCGAGAGCCCTCCTGAGTGGGACAAGGAGAGGAAGTACGTCCTGGAGAGGCTCCTTGTATACTGGGAGGACCAGGAGACCAGACGTCTTCACCCGGTCGACAAGGCCACCACTCTCCGACAAGTGCTGGCTCATCGCAGGTCAGTCACACTAACCACTCTTGTGCGGGGAAAAGATTGCACGATAGGAGGGGGGCAACGCCCACTTTTTAAATTAGGAGCTACTTCGAATCCAATACTTGAAATATTCTCGTAGCCCAATATTTTATTGCACAGTTATTGTTTGTAATATTTCATTTTAATCTGATGTTTGTCGGTGACTTGGCGGTCTAGGGGTAAGGTGTCAGACTTCTGTGCTGGGGGTCCGTTGTTCAATCCTCGGTCCCGGCACAGATTTATCTGATTACCAAACCCTTCCTTCACCTCTGACAAGACATCTTGTGAATGTGAGGAATGCCAGGCCTCCACCGTGGTTCGGATCCCATGTTAAACTGTAGGTCCTCCATTTCATCTCACAATCACCCTACCATTACACATTAGCGTAGGTGCGTATAGCCCGAACGGGTAGTAAGACGCGGTGCTAATAATAATAATAATAATAATAATACACTATGGGCCGATCATATAACCATAGCAGAAGCAAGTAAGGTAAGCATGTAACCTTTTATACTAAACAAAGTGTACATAGTTTATTCTTGCCTTGTACGCATCATAGTAACGCTGTAGGGCTAAACCACCCCTAATTATAACCAAATTTGTATTCCAGGTATGTGGTTGTTGCCGGGCGGCCATCTTTCTTGGTCTTGGCTGAAGGAAGTGAAGCACAGAAACGTATTTTAGCTTTAAACGCTAAAGTATAAAATCTTATATAAAGCTACATTTCTAAGTTTTTGTATGAATGATAATGTACTTTGTAATTAAATGGTTTTGTATTTTCTTTCCCTCAGTCTTGGAAATGTTAATAAACGGTGTTTCAACGTACACTACGCTACGGCGGTAGCTTTTAGGTTGCAGAGTAGTGTCCGACACGTTGGCTCAGTCGGTAGCATGTCTTGTCTACCGAGTCTAAGGGTCCCGGGTTCAATTCCCGGCAGGGCCGAAAAATTTATTATTGATGAAATGTGGGTTTACCCTTTAACATTGATAAATTAACGGTTGGGGACTGGATGTTGTGTCTGTCCTAGTCTTAAGTTATATTATATTATAAGCCATATGAAGCTATGACAGACCTAGCCAGCTGGTAGTGGAAAATATACGGCTTGAATAAAAAACAGACCCTGGATGGACAAAAGTAGTGTAACCTATTGGCTGGGCTTACAAATGTACAAATATATTTTACGTAATTTATTAGAGGATGCAAGTGTCTATCGCCATTATCACCCTGTAATGCCTGAAAAATAGTACCAAATGTACTATTATAATTTTATTCTTTAATATACAGTAGCCCCACGGCTTCTTTGGTGCTAACTGACAGCTCACGGCTTTGAAAGTTACCAGACCAAATTATGTATCCCTACGCCGAACCATATGATCTGCAAAAACATGTATTTAGAAGCTGTCACTTCTGATAGTCAAAATTTAGGTATATACTTAAATGTTGACTGTTAGAAGTCAGCTGTGAGCTGTCAGTCAGCACCAAAGAAGCCACGGGGCTACTGTACCTATACCGAATAAAAATTTCCAGTTCAGAAAAAGTATTTGCCTCCGCCAAAGGTTATTGACAAAGACGAAGTGAAATATGTGTTTGATCCGGCCATTATAACTGATATTATGACCAACATTTTATAAACCAAACGTTGAAAGGAAGATAGAAGGGCAAGGCCTCCAATTTCCCGATTAAAACACAACAAAACACAATTATGTAACTTCTTGGGTTCATCGGTCTCCTCCCTGAGAGTAAAACACTATGGCGGCATGACAAGAGGTAGGTCATGGTCACTTAGATACTGTTGTTGCCAAATTTATTCTATGAACACTAGATGGCAGTCAATGGAGTCAAGACATCGCTAAAAGAAGAAATCGCATCATCACATAACAGGACGCATTTAGGACCATATTCTGTTTAACAGAAATAACTCTTTAACCCCCCACCCCCCACCCCAGTCTTTACTGGGGGTGCTAATATTAGAGGTAGCTGTAACTGTTTTGTCCCATAGCAATGCATGGGTGCATATAATTCATTCACGAGCTAAGTTTACCTGGATGACAACTCGAAATGTTACTAGAAGTAGTCCCTAATATATCACTACGCCAACAGCTGACATCTATCACTTTGGATGACTGTAATGAACACAGATGGTAATATATTAATGTGATAGTTAACCACAGTAATTTAGGCCAATATTATTTATATATTTATTTGAGGTCGGACACAAAGTTTATTTATAGTTTTATTCCCCTTAAAAAATATATTCACACCACTTTCACAAAAACTTCTAACGAACATAGCCTCAAAATGGCGACTGACGAATTTAAACCCTTTGATTGAACATAGCGGTAAACAAGTTGTTTACAATGATGCGGACACGCAGTTGATGAAAATATTTAAATATTTCAAAATACAATAAAATAATCATAAAATCATGTATTGTATGTAAAAAAAATGACAAGAATTTTCTCTTTTTCAAGTAAATACGATGCCTGTATTAAAAGGTATTGATGTGTGCACTATATTACACAAAATCAGTAACGTTCCAAAACGAAAAATAAATACTTTTAATTATGTTTAAAATATTGTTTCGAG
>CABFVX010002846.1:28727-88718 GCA_902151425.1 Timema shepardi | reverse complement strand
TATTATTATTATTATTATTATTATTAGCACCGCGTCTTACTACCCGTTCGGGTTATACGCACTTACGCTAATGTGTAATGGTAGGGTGATTGTGAGATGAAATGGAGGACCTACAGTTTAACGTGGAATCCGAACCACGGTGGAGGCCTGGCATTCCTCACATTCACAAGATGTTATAAGATTTAAAGATAATCCATGGATATAGATAAAGTAAGGTGACAATAATTCCTTCGGACCAAAAAATGGGACTGAACAGGGCTGGGGGTATTTTTATAAAAATTAGGACATTAAAAATTACCCCTGAATACAAATTTCTTCACAGAACCTAAAAAAAAACCTTTTAGGTTTATGAAGAGGCGGATTGGACCGCATTTCATCACACTCGTACCGAGAGTATTTTCAGACAAACTTAATTCATGCAACACATTTAAAAAAATTGAGGGCTAAAATTGTCAAAAAATGTAAAATAAAAGCTTAAGAGGGTAAAACAAGTGTCGCTGCAACCAGCCACACTCCTTACCACAATACAGTGGTGCACACTTGGGGGGGGGAGGGGGGAGGGGGGGCTTGACTTGTAACTGCTCTAGTGTTAACAATCAATTGTTAGAATTGATATGTATTTTACTAAGGATAGGAAAGAACAAAGAGTAAATACTTTAACCATTTCTAGAAAATATTACGGTATCACAGGTCCGGTTTTAATTTAAGTGCTAATTTTTCAGTAAAATTTAAAAGCTACAGAAAGAAGTATTCCTTTGTAAAGCCCTAATTACTGCACAAAATTATCTGTTTTATATTAAATATAATTAAACAAAATATAAATGATTAATTGACCGTTTATAGTGCTTATCATATTTTTGGAATAATAATAATATTTTAGCACCGCGTCTTACTACCCGTTCGGGTTATACGCTTTAAGTACTAATTACTCTAATGGATTAGGACTTGGAAAGGTTGAGTTAGAGGAAGTGAACCCGCATCTGCGTGGAGGGAGAGTGGCAAACCATTTAGGAAAAACCACCCCCAGTTCACCCAACCGAGATTCGAACCTCGATCTCCCCGTCCTCGGCAGTCGAGCTTCAACACGACAAGCGCGTTAGCCAACTACACCACCAAGGAGGGTTTTTGTAATATTATTAATTTTCTGGGGAAGAGCCTTCAGCTGGGGAGGGGAGGGGGCTTCGGTCCCCGAAGCTTCCTCCCCCCATGGGTGCGCCCTTGGCTACATGCATAATTTTTTTTTACCTTCACTTGAAAAGGGAACTGTGTGACTAGGTACCGATGTGTAAAATGTATTAAAAAGTTAAAAATGAAAATTTTTACTTAAATGATGAGACGACTAGGATATATAGATAACTAACAATTGGCCTACTTTAGGGCTGTATCCGAATAGTCCAAGGCTTCCTAGTTGGACCCTTGGGTTTTAGACTTGGATGATTTTACACTTCTTGTGAGGTTTACAGCGAAGACTGCACCAAAATATTCAAACAGCAACAACTTTATTTGAAATTGTGTGAAGTGTAGGTCAGTGCTCCTGCAGACGAAATGATAATACTAAAACAATTGCCAGTCAAACATTGCGAGAATAGCACATGGCTGGTAGCCTTCGTATCCATGTTGACCAAGACCTCTAGAAAGGCGCATAGTCATCCTTCACAATATTCAGACAGATCTATACTTGGTCACGTGACTGCCAATGAAATTATCAAGGATACGAGTCGAGGCGACGCCGCCGCATAAGTAGACTATTCAGATACAGTCTATGCCTATTACCTAATTAAAATAAGTATATTTCTTCTAGCAGCCTAATAGTGAGTCCACTAATGATGAATTTTGTGGGCTTATGCTGTATATTTTTCATTTGCTGGATCAAAATTTACTAAGTACTTTATCAGACTCAAGCATCATGCTCAAAATAAGTTTTACCATTTGTATGTATAAATCCTTTTTTAATTGTTTGAGATATGTCTTAATATTTGAAATGGTACTAAAAGAATCAAATAACGGTTTTAATTATACATTATTTTAATTACAAAGTATGAAAATTGCGCACGAGAGTTTTTGAATTATTGATAATTAATAACACAGAGCATCTTCTTCTATACTTTATTCGTTGTGCAGGACACAGTTAAAAGGCATTGTTTGTCAAGGTTCGCCTACAAAAAGTCTAATTGAGTGGATGAAATTGGTAAAGTCCCAACACAGAACGGAGACTATTTTGAGTGAATACAATTCAGTCTTCCCATAAAAATTTGTAAACATACTTAACTGCTTCGACTAGGTTTCAATATATACAATCATACTGTACAACTTGATACCAAATATTGTATAGTACGCACTGCAAGAACTTGTAAGACATTCTTTTCAATTATAAAGATATACTACTGGTGAGATTGTACATGGAACTCGGCCACGCAGTTAGGGGAGAAAGAGGAGAAGGAGAAATATAGGGGTGGTAGTTAGGAATATTTCTTTTTCTCTCTTAGGTATGAGACATTTTCTGCTACTAACCCATACACAAACATGTTCTACTTACCCTACATATCTTCGAAAGCTTCCACGCCACTCATATTACTGCCATCATCAGCTGAAGTGTTTTTGTTGGAGCTTTCGTCTGAAAAATCGTCCTCCAAGTTGATAATAATACAATCGGATACTTCATCTATTATTTGCTCAGATTTAAAATATTCTTCAATTTACTTTGTGTGTGTACATCGCGCTAACTATTCTTCTTTAATAATAAGCTAGGCTTATGACTATTTTTATTTAATTTAATGGAAAAGTGTTTCCATGAGCTTTATTAGCTCATTGTTGGAAACTATACTAATAAAAATACATTATGGCAGGATATAGAAAAAAAACTATAACTATAATATATGAGAATACAAATTTGCGGGATTATAGAAAAAAAAAGAAGGAAGTACAATTAGCAGGAATAGACAAAACTATAACAACACAAGCTAAAATGAAATTGGCATATTAGAAAAAAGAATAATAAGTAAGAGGATCATACAACATTAATAACAATATTATATTAATAACATAATAAGTTATACGATATACAGATAAAATACAGTATTGTGGTTTGATGTTGTCAATATAAGTATAATAATTTAGTTAACAGACCCTTTTTCATGTGATACAATTGCTAGATAAAAAATTAATAATTATAAAAAAAGTTTGAGATAAACATTAAGACAATGAGATACAAAAATGAAATTTAGAGAAAAAAATTTCAAAATATATTCCTAACCTCTTTTTTAAAGTGTAATAGGTTCTTGATTGAGCTCACATGCAGAGGTAAGGTATACTATTTCTTTAGAAGCTATTATAGCTATTTTCTTTGAATGAATGTAGTTTACATTGCATGTACCGGTAACAATCTTTTTAGAAATATAATCCTTTACTAGTTCCCATATCAATTCTATAAGGTTGAGATCCGAATGGTACGGGGGTAAACGCAGAACAGAATGTCCATACTTTGCTAGTTGTGTATGTGTACGTATCTATCCTGTATGCCTTACATCGTGGTTTGTGAAGTCGAATAAGTGAGTATAAATATTCAGGTTTGAGCATAGCATTACTGAAGGGAATATTTTATTGTTTCAACCAATCCATTACAGTGGCGTAATCAGGGAGGGTTTGGGGGTTTAAACCCCCCAATTGATTTGAAAAAATGAAACATACACATTAAAAAAAAGCCTCCCCATTATTAATAATCACTCAAATTATTCATAATATAATGCAGCATTGTGAATGGTTCAGTGTTTTAGTAGGGTAAAAAATAAATAATTTGGGAAGATACTGATGCATAATCACCAGCAGTTCAAATTCAGTGTGCCATACAAAATTCATATTTTTAATCAGGTACTCTACAGGTGTTAGCAAAGGTTTTCTCTTTGAGCTTACCACTTTTCCAAGAATTGCAACTTGAGAATGTAGATCTTTTAGCTGCCATTACCCGAAATTGAGTTTTCAGCTATTTACGAATCAGCTAAAACACTTGCTGAATTGTTTGGTTCATATCTTGTCATACCAAGAATAGCTACCAGACAAATACAAAGGGGTAATGTAAAAGTATACTCTGATGAGGTTTATTTCAGAGGTGCCATTTTTTTTAAATCGTCTTTGGATCATTTTGCGTGTAGGCATATGCTGTTCATTATATTGGAAAATAGCTATCTATTGTTAATTCTATCACCAATGCTGAAAACACCTCACCACTATACGAGTCTTCACAGATCTTTTTATCATGATACACTAATCTGTGATATATCATGAATAATGTTTTCTCGTCAAAATTTTTATTTTCGATAAAATACTGCATATATTGTCTGATATAATTTGAATCATTGTTAGCTTAAGTCACAAAGTATAACTCGTTTCTAGTTTAATGTTGAATTAATTAATTAACAGAACGATGCTGGGTTTCATCTCAACGTTTTACAATTAATATTGTGGTTTTGCCATCGGCATTAACATTTTATTTGTCATCAAGTTTTCTAAAAGTGTTTCTTAAGAAATTTAGATAACCAGCATCATGGCAAGTGTATCATATCAAATTGCCAATCTTCTTGAGAAGATGACATCCAATGATAAGGACTTTAGATTCATGGCAACAAACGACTTGATGACGGAGTTACAGAAGGACAGTATCATTCTTGACGACGACTCTGAGAGGAAAGTTGTCAAGATGTTGCTGCGCCTTTTGGAGGATAAAAATGGTGAAGTCCAGAATTTGGCCGTAAAGTGCCTGGGCCCTCTTGTCAACAAAGTGAAGGAATATCAGGTACCGCGAGTTTTTTTATTATAAATATAGAATAGGCCCAAAACCCACTCCGGTGGTCATATTGTATGGGGTGTCATGCCGGGATCACGATCAACTTCACGTTTACGTGACACGGATTGGTAGCCGAATGGTCCAAGGCGCTACTATCACTATAGACTAGACTCGATGATTGGGGTTCGAATCCTGGTTGGGTGTATTGAGGGTGTGAATGTGGGGAATGCCAGGCCTCCACCGTGGTTCGGATTTCATGTTAAACTGTAGGTCCTCCATTTCATCTCATCAATCACCATACCATTACACATTAGCGTAAGTGCGTATAACCCGAACGGGTAGTAAGACGCGGTGATAATAATAATAATAATAATAATGTATTGAGGGTACGGTTCTTCCTAGGTGGTTTTCCACCCTCCCTCCATCGAATGCGGGTACACTTACTTTAAATTTGACCTTATATATCCCGCTTTAGTAACCTAAGGCTCAAGGCGTCACTACCTAGGCACTGTTAGACTGAACTTCTGAGGGTGGGGGGATGGGGTTCAAATTCTGGTCGGGTATACTGAGAGTGGTCTTTCATAAATGCTTCCCCACTCTGCTCTCATGCAAATTTGGTTAGATTACCTCAAAAATGCCCCTTCCATTGGTATCACATTAGAGTAGTTATCATGCATACAATCTTAACAGTAGTAAGACACGATGATAAAAAAATATCACGTAACGTAACAGTTCTCGTATTTTCAAACGGAAGCCATCACAACGCAGTTAACTTAACGTACACTTGACAATCATGTTGCGGGCTACGTCAACACACTGCTATTTAGTACTTCATTTGTTTATTCATGGAATGAAGACAACTTCTTTGGCCTATAGTTTGTCTGTGTCTCGTGAATTTTAAAATATCTTACTTAGCCTCTTCATACATTTTATTTTCTCTGTACAAACACTTTGTCGTTGGATACAATGTTGGGTTTATTTGGTTGTCGTGGTGGTATACCTGGTGGAGGAGAGTGTGTTTTTTGCCACTTTTGGGATTTCACCTACGACACATTTTAAATTATTGAAACTGACTTCTATCTAATTTTAAACACAAAATTTTACCCCAAATCTAAATATTAGTTTTATATATAGACCACTTAATGTTGATTCACGAATGGAGGGGTGGTAACCGACAGCAGAAGCTACCAGATCTCCTTTCATGTATCCATACGCCAAACCACACGATCTGTAAGACTGCTTGTTGAGTTGCTCTTACTTTTGACAGTCTAAACTTTCACAACAAACAATTTGTTTTCGGTTGTTCTTTTCTTTCAACCTTTCTTATTGAAACAGTAACTTTTAAAAATAACCTTTTGGAATTTTTTTTAAAAAGAAATCTTAGTCTGTGGTTCATATAGACGTTCCTTACAAACGAGATCTTCTAAAAAGCTGACATTCTTTTATTTCAAACCATTATTTGAAACAAGAATAACCATTTTCTTTCATTCAAGTATAAGAAAATTAACAAATTCACGGTTTTATACAAACTAACTTACACCACATAACGAGGGTTCACTGTTGAGGTAGGACGGAAGGGGAAATATCGCTCCAGTAGAAACATAGTTTATTTCTTCACATGTTGATATCAACATTTGTTGAATATCTGTCATGAGAATGGTGGCATGATCTAACAAACTTATTAAATGAAGAGAGAAAAAACTATCATTAAAACCCAGGACACCCTCGACCGATATATTCAAGAAATTTTGATATAATCATGGGAAAAAAATTAAACTACCTGGTGGTCTAGGGGTAAAGTGTCAGACTTCTGTACTGAGGGTCCGGGGTTCAATCCTCGGTCCCGGCACAGATTTATCTGATTACTAAACCCTTCCTTTACCTCTGACAAGACATCTTGTGAATGTGGGGAATGCCAGGTCTCCACCGTGGTTCGGATTCCACGTTAAACTGTAGGTCCTTTATTTCATCTCACAATCACCCTACCATTACACATTAGCGTAAGTGCGTATAACCCGAACGGGTAGTAAGACGCGGTGCTAATAGTAATAATAATATTAACCTATATCTTTGTACTGGAGCCATATTTTATTTATTAGTGCAAAAACACCGGCTGTTTCTCCCATAACACCAGTGTATTAATAATATTGAATATGTATCTAACTATTTATGCTCATTTTTAAAAGATATATAGTTCAAGTTTTTTTCTTAAGACGGCATTGGTGGGACATGGCATGCCTCGGCCACACGTGAACACTCAGTTGGGGTATAAAGTTACCAGGTTGATATCTGTTCAGGTGGAGATATTACATGTAGACTTAATTTGCTAAAGAGGATATAGTATTTGTGAACATGATTGATCTTTGTTTAGGTAGAAATGGTGGTCGACGCTCTTTGTGCCAACATGGTCTCGGATAAAGAGCAACTCCAAGACATCTCCAGCATCGGCCTCAAGACCGTCATCAGTGAACTGCCTCTAGCTTCGAGCGCCCTGGCGGCCAACGTCTGCAAGCGCATTATTGGTCGCCTTAGCAGCGCCATTGAAAAACAAGAGGACGTGTCGGTACAACTCGAGGCTCTAGACATACTCGCCGACCTCCTTTCACGGTTCGGTAACCTGCTAGTACCGTTCCACGCCACTCTACTCTCCGCCCTTCTGCCGCAACTGTGCTCCCCCCGACAGGCCGTAAGGAAGAGGACCATCGTTGCGTTGAGCCATCTGTCCATCTCCTGCAATCACACTCTCTACGCCAAGCTTATGGACTTCCTATTGGACGGGTTGTGCCGCGACGCGAACCCTTCCACCACCCGCACATACATCCAGTGTATCGCGGCCATCTGCCGCCAAGCTGGCCATCGCTTTGGGGAGCAGATCGAGCGTGTCACTCCCTCTATCGCCGCTTACAGCCACAAGGAAGACGATGAGCTGCGCGAGTATTGTCTCCAGGCCTTCGAGGCCTTCGTGCAGCGGTGTCCCAAGGAGATGACCCTCCACATCGGCACGGTCACCGAGCTGTGTCTGGACTATCTGACATACGACCCTAACTATAACTACGATGACGACGAAGAGGGCGAGGAAGAAGGACTCATGGAGACTGAGGAAGAAGCAGAGGACGATGACAACGATGAGTACTCTGATGACGACGACATGAGCTGGAAGGTGAGACGGGCTGCGGCCAGGTGTCTAGAGGCGATCATTGCCACTCGCCATGAACTTCTTGCAGAGTTCTATAAAGTTGTGTCCCCTGCTCTTATCGCGCGCTTCAAGGAGCGCGAGGAAAACGTCAAATCCGACATATTCCGAGCATATGTGGCGCTTTTGAGACAGACCCGCCCCTCTGTGGGGGTCACTCTGGACCCCGATGTGATGGACCAAGAAGAAGGGCCGAGCGCAATGTTGCAGACCCAGGTGCCGGCTATCGTCAGGGCTGTGCATCACCAGATGAGGGAGAAGAGCTTCAAGACTAGACAGGACTGTTTCCTGTTGTTGAAAGAACTGGTGGTGGTCCTGCCCGGGGCCCTGAGCAATCACATCCCCTCTCTGATCCCAGGGATACTCTACTCTCTGGACGACAAGAACTCTAGCAGTAACATGAAGATAGATACCCTCTCGTTCATGCACAGTCTCCTAACCTCTCATCCTGCCAAAGTCTTCCATGACCATGTGGCTGTACTCGTGCCTCCGGTCATAGCGGCCGTGGGAGACTCCTTCTACAAGATTGCCGCGGAGGCCCTACTTCTGTTGCAACAGCTGGTGAAGGTGATACGGCCACTGGACTCCCCCACCAACTTTGACTTCACCCCGTTCACCATGGAACTGTACAACTGCACTCTACTTCGTCTCAAGGCCGCGGACATTGACCAGGAGGTAAAGGAAAGAGCCATCTCGTGCATGGGGCAGATTATATGCAATCTAGGGGACTACTTGCAGGGGGAACTGCCCGTGTGTCTGCCCATATTCTTAGACAGACTTCGCAACGAGATTACTAGACTCACCACAATTAAGGCCCTCACCAAGGTTGCGGGGTCCCCCCTCAGAGTTGACATGAGACCTCTTCTACCCGAAGCTGTTCCTGTGCTGGGCTCCTTTCTTCGTAAGAACCAGCGTTCACTCAAGCTGAGCGCACTGACACTCCTTGATACTCTGGTGCGCAACTATAGCAGCGCTCTAGACGCCGACCTCCTAGTGAAGGTGGTAGCCGAGCTAACTCCGCTAGTGAGCGAGGCTGACCTCCACATTGCCCAGCTGACCTTGACCCTGTTGACCTCTGTAGCCGAGCTCCATCCCTCTGCTCTAGTGTTCACTTCAGATACCTTGCTCCAGCAAGTGGTGTTGCTTGCTCTGTCTCCTCTGCTGCAAGGAGCGGCTCTCGTCGCCATGCTGGAGTTTTTCCAGTCACTGGTCCAAGCCGGGCTACCTGGGCTCGGATACAGGGACCTACTGACGATGTTGGTGGCACAGGCCGAGCCGGGCTTACACAAGCAAGCCTTCTATTCGTTGGCAAAGTGTGTGGCTGCGCTGACCGTCACTCGACGACACGAGGCCCCGGTGGTGGCGGAGCAGTTCCTGGCCAACGTGCAACGGCCGCAGAACGATGCGCAGCACGTGTTTGCGCTCCTGGTGATCGGGGAGATGGGTCGACACATGGACCTGGGCGGGGTGGCCGGCCTTAAGGAGGTCATTCTCAGCTCTTTCTCGTCACCCTCGGAGGAAGTAAAGTCTGCGGCTTCCTACACTCTGGGCAGCGTCGCCGTGGGCAATCTGGCACAGTATGTGCCCTTTGTG
The DNA here is from genome assembly GCA_902151425.1 of Timema shepardi. Taxonomy (NCBI): domain Eukaryota; kingdom Metazoa; phylum Arthropoda; class Insecta; order Phasmatodea; family Timematidae; genus Timema; species Timema shepardi. The sequence goes on along the minus strand of CABFVX010002846.1, from coordinate 79,152 downwards.
CTGCAGGAAATAGAACAACAGCCACGGAGACAATACCTGCTGTTACATTCGCTGAAGGACATCATCTCGTGGCAGTCCTCCACCTCTGGAGGGGTTCAAGCGCTTCAACCCTTCGTGCCCGCTATCTGGCACCAGCTGTTCCGCCATTGTGAGTGTCAAGAGGAGGGGACACGCAACGTGGTCGCAGAGTGTCTCGGCAAGCTCACTCTGATGGACCCCGCGGCCTTACTGCCCCGCCTACAGGAATCTTTGATATCCCCGTCACACCTGGTCCGAACCACTGTCGTCACAGCTGTCAAGTTCACCGTCTCAGACCAGCCCCAAGCCATCGACCCGTTGCTCAGACAAAGTATTGGCCAGTTTCTCAACGCCCTGCAAGATCCAGACTTGAACGTTCGTCGAGCAGCTCTTGTAGCGTTCAACTCTGCGGCCCATAACAAGCCGTCGCTGGTGCGAGACTTGCTGGATTCAATCCTCCCTCAATTGTACAGCGAGACCAAGGTAAAAGAGGATCTAATTCGAGAGGTGGAGATGGGCCCCTTCAAGCACACCATCGACGACGGGCTCGATATCCGCAAGGCTGCCTTTGAGTGCATGTACACACTTCTGGACTCTTGTCTCGACAGACTTGACATCTTTGAATTTCTGAACCATGTCGAGGGTGGTCTCAAAGATCACTATGATATAAAGATGCTGACATACCTGATGGTGGGCCGGTTGGCGGCGCTGTGCCCCACCGCGGTTCTGCAGCGCCTCGAACGGCTGGTAGAGCCCCTCAGGAACACGTGCACCACCAAAGTGAAGGCCAACTCCGTGAAACAAGAGTATGAGAAACAGGACGAGCTGAAGCGGTCGGCAATAAGGGCCATTCACGCCCTGGCGGCGATCCCCGACGCGGACAAGAACCCGCACCTCAATGAATTTATGTCGCAAATCAAGGCTACCACAGACCTGCACAAGATGTTTGAATCGGTCCAGAGGGACTCTTCGTCCGCTGTACAAGACTACAGTATCATGGATCTAAGTTGAAACCAACTTAGATCGGACATTTATGTTTAACCGGCTAAATATTATGAGAGACGACATTGTGGATTTTTACAGGTTTTACAACACCAGTTCTCATTAATGGCTACTTGTAATAATAAAACAAAGTAAATTGTAATATTGCTTGTGATGTAATGATAATTAAAGTAGTGTATCCTGGACGTTATTTTTTTTTAATCCTAATCGTACAATTAACTCATGTTCTTGTTGCTAAAAGAATGAGATATTGTAGAAATTATTAATATCAAGGTGTGTTTTCTTTTATTAAGACCGAATAGTTGGAATACAATGTTCCATTTTCACTGAAAGTCTAAAAAAAGAAAAAACCTGGGTAAATACTTTCAATGTTTGTGTCAATAAGGAGGCCCTCCCCAATACCTCAATGATCCACACCCCTTGGGGGGTTTAAGAGACTCAATCTCCCTAGTTGTAGTTATATTGTGTATTTGTGATGTGCCGTTTATCTATTAATAAATATGATTCTCTTTCAGCTGTTCTGTTTGTATCACGTCTTACTACCCATCAAGGTTATACACATTGCGGTGAACGTACCAGCCATGGGCACGTTAAGGATTTATACAAACTATTTATTTTCTTATTGGCTATGTAATTGGTTTTTATTAAAATTGATATTGACATGTAATGCAAGGATTTGTGATTCAATAAACGTATTTTTTTTTAACCTTTTTGATGACCCAGATGAACATTTATAAGGCTATCTTTTAAAAAATGTGTAAGAGCCTAGTTTTGGGCACCTAGTTTACCAGCTCCGGACACTTTTAGAACCCCTAATACCATGCTTGCTTAAAAGCATAAAATTATTTCAAATAAATCATAACTATTCTTATCACAAACACTAAGCAAACAAAATTAATTAAGGCCTTTTTTTTGCTTTATTACTGTCAACGATATGCAACAAAGTTTACATTTTCTCAAATATATCTGTAACAGGATTGTTAAACGCATCTACAGTAACCTCATGACTTCTTTGGTGCTGACTCACAGCTCACAGCTCACAGCTAAATGCTTTGAAAAGTTACCAGACCAAATTATGTATTCCTACGCCGAACCATTGATCTGCAAAAACATGTGTTTAGCAGCTGTCACTTCTGACGGTCAAAATGTAGGTATATACCTAAATGTTGACTGTCAGAAGTGACAGCTGTGAGCTGTCAGTCAGCACCAAAGAAGCCATGGGGCTACTATAGGATTCTTTCTCCATGCTGGGTTGACAATGTTGGAAAATGACACAGCCTCACAATTGTTTATATAAAGTTTCTTTGTTTTGTCGAGGCAACCCAAAGCCATGACTGATGTGTCATTATCTTGTGAATGTTGTATTATACAAACACAGGTGTTGGTAGTAGTGCTGCGGCTTCCTGCCGGGAATTCCACAAGAACAAATGATCCTCGGTACCTCTGCTGGGTGGCTCCTAAATAATGGGATCATTGTCTTCAAACTCACTTGCACCAGACGAAGAAATGATGTATCGCCATCTTAGCTGTCAACGCTTCTCACTTTGTTCTGCCATTTTGGCTGTCTTTCTTGTCTTTGAAATTTTCCTTTTTCCTCATCTTCTTTCATAATACATTACTTAATTTCATGAATTTTTTTTTCAAGATCGTCCAGTCATGATACTAGGAATTATCACTCTTCATTTTGTTATTATTTTTGGTGTACCAGGCTAAAACAAAACATCATCTACAGTAGCCCCGTGGCTTCTTTGGTGCTGAGTGACAGCTCACAGCTGACTTCTGGCAGTCAACATTTAGGTATATACCTAAATATTGACTGTCAAAAGTGACAGATGCTAAACACATGTTTTTGCAGATCATCTAGTTCGGCGTAGGGATACATAATTTGGTCTGGTAACTTTTTAAAGCTGTCAGTCAGCACCAAAGAAATCATGGGGCTATTGTAGAACATTTTATACAGGAACGCTATTCCGGCACGCACTGCTTCGTGTGGAAAAATATTTAAAAGAATTCTGTTTTAATAAAGTTTTATACTATGCAATTCTAAGCTGAGTTTATATCAATATTATGTTAAAAACTTTTTTTTCCATACTATGAATCAATAAATTCTGATGAAATTTACTGTGCTTTAAGCGAATTCTTGGGATTCTAGGAGAAGTGCGTTAAGTTTCTGCCTTAGTAACCATTAAAAAATTCTCAATAGCTTCTAGAGGCATTTTATGTTTGTGGAATTTTTTCGCTTATGGAAACCCCCTCCTCCAACTTTGGGGTGTCTACGGCCTTGTGTTCTGGCACTGCTAAATTTACAACCACACCACTGATTCTGCAATTAAGTTGATTTACTTGGACTAGTATTATTTGTAGCAGGAAATTTCCAGTAAGATTCTGTGGAGTATTTTCAATTGAAGTTAAACTTTCTTCAATCAAGTCGGGTGACCTGCCGGTCTAGGGGTAAGGTGTCAGACTTCTGTGCTGGCGGCCGGGGTTCAATCCTCGGTCCCGGCACAGATTTATCTGATTACCAAACCCTTCCTTCACCTCTGACAAGACATCTTGTGAATGTGGGGAATGCCAGGCCTCCACCGTGGTTCGGATCCCACGTTAAACTGTAGGTCCTCCATTTCATCTCACAATCACCCTACCATTACACATTAGCGTAAGTGCGTACAAGCCGAACATGTAGTAAGACGTGGTGATGATAATAATAATAATAATTCAATCAAGTCTTTTGCATCCACATCGAGTTGAAATACAGCATCAGTAGAAACATTATCTTCATCTATACCTTGCAAGATTGTCTGATTATGTTTATCATCAACTTGAGTCCAGAGATTAAACAACAATGAAGCCTTCACGTCACCATCCCAAGCTTTCCCTTTTGTGTTCTTGAACAGCCTAAGTAGTTTGGGGTCAATTTTTCCATTTCGTCTAATCCAAATGGGATTCTAGCTCTTTTGTTAAAAAGTTCACCTCCATTGTTTATTTCTTGATAAAACGCTCAGAATAATCAACATTGTCTGCTGAAAAACAGTAACAACCCCGTCACTCGGAAACCGGGCTCGATAGCTCCCGTCAAGTTTTGACTGATGAATTGCTTCATTTAGGACCATGCGTAGATTGGATCTATTTACTTCCTCACCGTCATGATCAATCCTCCACCTCCGTGTCATCTTTGACCAGGATCACTCAAGTGGTTGAAACACAGCCACATCTAATGGTTGAAGAATTGCTGTGGCATTAGGTAGCAATTCAATAAGTATTATGCTTGTTCCATGACAAGTCATCAAGATGTGACTTGTGGTCATCTAAAAAGATAATTACTGGGATGACTACCTCATTTTGGAATGAATACATTTGACATCCATTCAAAAAATGAGACTAACCGGTCATCCATCTCTCTTCTCAACGACCTCTGCCCCAAGAAGGATAATCTCGAACAATTGCTGCTGGGAATGTGCACATATGGGAATAATGCTAGCGGAGGTGTCATTTCCTCCGCAACATTTCCTGTAAAGACTTTGTTAAAACATGAATACACCTCAAATGTTTCGCTCTTTACACTTTGCTATGTGCTAAAACAAAGCGTCAGCCGACGAGAAATGTCTTCAGGTAACTTTATGCATATAATGGTTTATTCCGATAGCCAATTTTTTCTTATTTTACAAGAAATACTTTTGAAGGGTCAGGACCAAAACTGGTACACTTTCCAAAACCCCATGGGGCACAGGGATGAGGAATTAACACTTTATAAGAGGTAATCTATATTTGCTCGGAAGGAGAGTGGGGTGGGGGGGGGGGGGACCCCACCACACCACACCCCCCCCCATCCCCCCCCGCCCCCCCCCCCCCCCCCCTNNGGGAGGGGGGGGGGGGGGGGGGGGGGGACAGATTCAAACCAAAATCTCCAAGTGATCAGCAGGTCAGACCTCTCGGTCGCTGTTCTGCTCCTAGTCGTGCATATATAGATTGATGTATCTCAAAGTCATATTACAAGGTGGTTACAAATCTTTTTATTATAAAATTTCTTGACTTTTCCAGGCAACACTTAACCTTTAAACAGTTTTATTTGGGGATGTATATTTTTTAAACATTTATTTTTGGTATTGTTTGTGGCACTGCGTTAATTTGTTATAGAACAAACCTTGTAGAATAATATAATGTAAGCAAAATATATTTTGCTAATGCTTAGAAACAAAATCACTCTTGTTTAAATTTTGAGGTGCAAAATTGAAACATTTAAATTCCCTGACTTTGCCTTAGTTATAATCAAATCCCCCGACATTTTCCTGGTCTAGACACCACGTATGGTACCTATATTCCATTCACGGTAGGAATTACTCTCTGAAAGGTCTTTTTTCCTACCAATATCTTAGTATATAGTAGATTTATGGTAGAGAAAAAGGCCTTTCAAAAGTCAATTCCTACGGTGAATGGAATATAGCAGAGCTTCTGATGATTTCAACAGGATGGCTACATAATGGCCGATACATTGAAGACCTGTAATCATAATAAGGTTGAGAATCCCTGCTCTAGATAATGTGATATGTTGATGCATGAAACTGTCTCTTATCAACACCAGTGTAGAGGAATGGGTAAAATTAGCAACATAAAAAACATTACTGCAGAATAGTCAAAACATTTAATGTCACCTTATACCACCACTAAATATTGTTACTAAGAAGTGAATTAAAATTTACATATGAACTTAAAAAAAAAAACACATTTTGTTTTAAAACTTATTGCTTTATATACTTAAATCAAGAGGAAGGTAACATTTATTCACAACTAATGAAGTTATATTGCATCTTTCAAGCAGAATTATCCAGGGTTGCCACTATTTCCCGCAGGCATTCCAACTGTCGGTGCTGGTTTCTTACACGAGTTAGTCCTGTGCGATCATCTCTCTATGAGTGTAATATTATTTCTTGGCAATGAGAGGAAACTATGATTTGTTAGTTCATTTGCAGCCCAAGACACCAAGGATGAAGAAATGTCGCAACTGTGTCTGGACGAGGGGAATGATGAGGTCTATCCCATTCATAAAGAAGACCGGAAAAGGGATATCTTACAACATTAAATAATGATATAATCAACACTTGTTGAAAAGCAAAACATAATTCAGAGAATTTTTGAGACTGAACATTTCTGAGTTTAACTACATCCTTGTTGAATAAAGGAGGATTATCAGGAGAGTTCGGTGAGAAGCTCTGCTACCAAGGAAGTATAATAACAGGAGCAAGAAAGATAATATAAGTATAACAGAGCAGGCAGTGGCGCACCCAAACATGTAATATGGGGGAGCAAACAGTAAAGGCTGTAGTCAGAGTTAAATTTCAGAGAACAGAGGAGGGAGGTTGGTGGTTAGCAAATGGCAAAGTAAAGTTTTTATAGAGATTTGCCTTCCAACCTAAAGGGGAGTCCCGAGAACGTTCGTTCTTCAGTATGATTACTCTAGAGGCTATTTGGAGTAGCCTTTACTTGGCAAATCGTTGAAATTAGTCGCCTATTAAGACTAAATTCATTCAACACATCTTCAGTGCTCCATTTTATAGTTCAACTTGATGTATTTTATGTTTTTATTCAAATTATTTGGGTCTTGGAGGGAAGTAATTGCCATATTTGTCGCCCCGCCCCCCTCTCCCCGTGGGTACGCCACGGAGCAGAGCTGAAGAAAGCTTTTCATAACAAGAAGACATAGCTAACTCCAATTAGTATAAATTTGGAAATCAGGGAAAGGTTCCTAAAGGCATATGTTTGGAGCGTTGCACTTTATGGATGTGAAACAAGGACCATTGGAGTAACTGAAAGAAACGACTGAAATGTTTGGAGCGTTGCACTTTATGAAAGTGAAACACGGACCATTGGAGCAACTGAAAGAAACAACTGTAATGTTTGGAGCGTTGCACTTTATGGATGTGAAACACGGACCATTGGAGCAACTGAAAGAAACGACTGAAATGTTTGGAGCGTTGCACTTTATGGATGTGAAACACGGACCATTGGAGCAACTGAAAGAAACAACTGTAATGTTTGGAGCGTTGCACTTTATGGATGTGAAACACGGACCATTGGAGCAACTGAAAGAAACAACTGTAATGTTTGGAGTGTTGCACTTTATGGATGTGAAACACGGACCATTGGAGCAACTGAAAGAAACGACTGTAATGTTTGGATCGTTGCGCTTTATGGATGTGAAACAAGGACCATTGGAGCAACTGAAAGAAACGACTGTAATGTTTGGAGCGTTGCACTTTATGAATGTGAAACACGGACCATTGGAGCAACTGAAAGAAACGACTGTAATGTTTGGAGCGTTGCACTTTATGGATGTGAAACAAGGACCATTGGAGCAACTGAAAGAAACGACCGTAATGTTTGGAGTGTTGCACTTTATGGATGTGAAACACGGACCATTGGAGCAACTGAAAGAAACGATTGTGATGTTTGGAGAATTGCACTTTATGGATGTGAGACACGGACCATTGGAGCAACTGAAAGAAACGACATTTGAAACTTGGTGCTACAGAATAATATCGGAGATGGTATCAAATACAGACGTGCTAAGATAGGAAACTTTGGAAAGGTATACAGTAAAAAAGAGTTGACATTATATTGAGGGAAGTTTAGCAAAAACTTCCAACTTTTGATCGTCTATCAACATAAAAGATACCGAACACACGTGCGGCTGGACTGCTCCGAGAGAAGGGCTGTTTACGACAGACGCAGGCGGCTGCCGCCTGTAAGTAAATTACTCCGTAGCTAAACATGTACAATACTAAAATATTTTGTTGATATCTACAGCGATAACCAGGGCCTAGGTTTTGATGACCTAAAAATAATATAAAAATGATCCATAAAATGACCTTAAAATTTTAAACAATGACTTTAGATTTTCAAAAAATGACCTAAAAATATGAAGTCGTAATAAAATGTAAAAGAATATCTCAAACATGTGCTTTACAAATGTAAACTAAAAATTATCCTAGCTATGAAGGGTTTAACAAGTAAACTCTTGTATTTTGCTAAGTATAACAGTGATTTACAAATATCTGTTTCAGAGTAATAGCTACCCCCTCCCAACGCAACCCTCTCCAGCCTAATTGCGGTCTCACCAGGAATGTGTATTTTACAACCAGACAAGCAAAGAGGATACAAAGTTCATGGCCTACATTATCCTCTCATTCAAACAACTGTGATACAAAGTTCATGACCTACATTATCCTCTCATTCAGACAACTGTGATACAATAGTTCATGGCCTACATTATCTTCTCATTCGGACAACTGTGATACAAAGTTCATGGCCTACATTATCTTCTCATTCAGACAACTGTGCATTGAAAACATTTATGTATTTATTTCTTAAGGTGGAATGGAACGGTAGGAAGGTTAAAAACATTTTTTTTGGCCAAAATAAATAAAATAATGCTTCAGTACAAACATATAGTTTAGTTTTCTTCACATGCTGATATCAACAGTTGTTGAATATCTGCCCTACACATGGCAGAATCATCAAACAAACTTTTTAAATGAAGGGAAAAAGTTGTCATTAAATTCCAGGACACACGGCTGAAAGTTATTTTTAAAAAATGTTTGAGATCAACATTTGAAGAAAATTAAATTTTATGTTTTTGCTGGAGCAATAATTTATTTATTTTGGCCAAATTTATTTTTTGCAATAAGCACTACAAAAATATTGGATTTCTCTCATGTATCAATAGTATTTAAAATATATACCTTTTTCAACATGAGTGTCTTAAATATACTCAAAAATGCCTATGATTGATTCAAAAATTCCTATAAATGCCTAAAAAATAACTTTAAAAGGAAGCAAACCATGAAAATATGACCTAAAATTCTTAAATCACAAAAAAATGACCAAAAATTGACCTATAAAATACAAATTTCTACAACCAGGGCGTCGTGAATAGAGTTTATTGTATGTGATTTAGCAATAAACGAACGACATATCATCAAAATCCAGGCCTTGGTGCTGGATAACGTTTAACTACCTATATTATCATCATTGTTACTTTATTTGTATTGATATCAAACGTTAAGCTCTACAGCTACAGATCACCTTTCTTAACGTATGATTACATGAAAATAGATAAACTAAGACTGTCAGATAACTCTCTTAATATAAAAATTGGACTCTATCTAAAACGTTCACAAATATTACAGTGTTGACTTGTTTTAAGTTTTTTTTAGAACTTCCCTGTGTTTTCACAATTTTATATAGGCATGTGGCAACCCTGCTTTTTGTCGCTCTCACAAACAAATGTTGTTAACATACTGATAGGGCCTGACGAGATACATTTGAGGGTGAGCAAAGATTAGGACTTCACTTAGAAAAAAATTTGAGTTTTCAAAATTATTAAGTTTTCACCAATAAAATTGTCGTCAGTCAAAATATTCGATTCATGGTCGATCCTTGCCATTCTGAGCTGTTATTATAAAAACTACATACTAATATGGAAACAATATGAATTAATTTAATTTTAAATTGTGTTAGTAATTTAATTCATATGAATAAAACAAAAGTATTACAAACAAATGCACAATAGAAGAGTTTCTGATTGATTTTAGCCCTTAAAGTAATTTTGGGCTAAATAGTCAAACTATAATATTTTTTCCAAACATAAAACAACCAGGCGGTAAGGAAAAATTCCAAAACTTCAATTTGGCCTCGAGCACTATTCATATAGATAGTTTTATTAGAGTTTGTTTCAAAATGAAAAAGTGGGCCCGGCCGGCACTTCTCCTGAAAGATATACTTTGACCACTTTTATTTCTAACACCATTGCAAAAGGTACAGAAAACTATAAAAAATAAATTCTGGAATCATTTAGTTGGTCTACCCCTGAAACTGTGTTTCCACAGAGGATCTCGGTTCAATTCATGGTGGGCATCGAAAAAAATGGTTTGTTAATACTTTTAGTAACAAAGTGCACTAAAGTTATTAATAAACTTAAACTGTGACTCCAAGACGTTATCTTTTGAAATATCAACGAGTTGTAACTTATTTAAAAAAAAAAGATACTAAGTGAGTCGTATAAAGTTGTTACAAGTCTCGTCAGTCGCCAGACTAGCCCTGAGCCGCGGAGCTGTGCGTATCCTCCTCGGTGCTGGCGTTGTGCCAGATTAGACGCTCCTGGTAGAACTCTATCACCACCTGGGGACACTTGACATTGGCGATCTTGGCCGGGACCAGATCGGCTTCGTCTGTATTGGCCCACTTCATCAAGAACATGAGTTCCCCACTAGAGTCCGTCGCTCCGATGATGCGCTCCGGTTGGAGGTTGCGTTCAAAACCCTTGGGTTTGCCCTCCTCCTTCTTCGCTGTCTTGCTGGGCCTTGCGTCCGCCCCTTGGGCCGTCACGCCCGACTTGCGCTTCTTCGAGTCATCCTTTTTAGGGTCTTTCTTCTTGCGGTTTTCCTCGAATGCCGAGATCAGCTCCGGGCAGTCCAAGTTGTCCTCTGGTTCCCACGTATTGTCTTCGTCCGAGTAACCTTTCCACTTGAGGAAGTACTCTACCTTATCTGAAACACGAACAGGTGTGGTAAGAGTGGAGGCACTCTGTATCAATGGTAAGAGTGGAGGCACCCCATACTAATGGTAAGAGTGGAGGCACCCCGTATCAATGGTAAGAGTGGAGGCACCCCGTATCAATGGCAAGAGTGGAGGCATTTCGTACTAACGGTAAGAGTGGAGGCACTCTGTATCAATGGTAAGAATGGAGGCATTTCGTACTAACGGTAAGAGTGGAGGCATTCCGTATCAATGGTAAGAGTGGAGGCATTCTGTACTAATGGTAAGAGTGGAGGCATTCTGTACTAATGGTAAGAGTGGAGGCACCCCATACTAATGGTAAGAGTGGAGGCACCCCGTATCAATGGTAAGAGTGGAGGCATTTCGTACTAACGGTAAGAGTGGAGGCATTCTGTACTAATGGTAAGAGTGGAGGCATTCCATATCAATGGTAAGAAAGGAGGCATTTCGTATCAATGGTAAGAGTGGAGGCATTCTTTACTAATGGTAAGAGTGGAGGCACCCTGTATCAATGGTAAGAGTGGAGGCATTTCGTATCAATGGTAAGAGTGGAGGCATTCTGTACTAATGGTAAGAGTGGAGGCACCCCGTACTAATGGTAAAGAGTGGAGGCATTCCATATCAATGGTAAGAGTGGAGGCATTTCGTATCAATGGTAAGAGTGGAGGCACCCCGTACTAATGGTAAGAGTGGAGGCATTCCATATCAATGGTAAGAGTGGAGGCATTTCGTACCAATGGTAAGAGTGGAGGCACCCTGTATTAATGGTAAGAGTGGAGGCATTCCATATCAATGGTAAGAGTGGAGGCATTTCGTACCAATGGTAAGAGTGGAGGCATTCTGTACTAACGGTACGAGTGGAGGCATTCCGTACTAACGGTAAGAGTGAAGGCACCCCATATCAATGGTAATGAATGGAGGCACCCCATATCAATGGTAAGAATGGAGGCACCCCATATCAATGGTAAGAATGGAGGCACCCCATATCAATGGTAAGAGTGGAGGCACCCCATATCAATGGTAAAAATGGAGGCACCTCATATCAATGGTAAGAGTGGAGGCACCCCATATCAATGGTAAGAATGGAGGCACCCCATATCAATGGTAAGAGTGGAGGCACCCCATATCAATGCTAAGAGTGGAGGCACCCTGTATCAATGGTAAGAATGGAGGCACCTCATATCAATGGTAAGAGTGGAGGCACCCCGTATCAATGGTAAGAGTGGAGGCACCCTGTATCAATGCTAAGAGTGGAGGCACCCCATATCAATGGTAAGAATGGAGGCACCTCATATCAATGGTAAGAGTGGAGGCACCCCATATCAATGCTAAGAGTGGAGGCACCCCATATCAATGGTTAAGAGTGGAGGCACCCTGTATCAATGGTAAGAGTGGAGGCACCCTGTATCAATGGTAAGAGTGGAGGCACCCTGTATCAATGGTATACACACTTTGCTCTCACACAACAGATGAATTTCTTGAAATTGATTAACTAATATTGTCTTATTCCAAACAAAAACACCCTCCCATATCCACTAACGATTTAACTCACACAAGGCTGGATTAGAACTGAACCTAACACCGAGTAAAGTGGAAATACCAACCAGAATTCATCCACCCAAAGTTAACTATTAAAATAAAGTAGCTTAATATATATTTTAAGGCTAAATTATTATTATTATTATTATCATCAGCACCGCGTCTTACTACCCGTTCGGGTTATAAACTTCATTCACGGGAGGAGTTTACCTCTGAAAGGTCTTTTTTCTTACCAATATCCTACTATATAATAGATTTCTGGTAGGGAAAAAAGTCCTTTCCCAGGTAAACTCCTACCGTGAACGAACAATACGCACTTAGGCTAACGTGTAATGGTAGGGTGGTTGTGAGATGAAATGGAGGACCTACAGTTTAACGTGGAATCCGAACCACGGTGGAGGCCTGGCATTCCCCACATTCACAAGATGTCTTGTCAGAGGTGAAGGAAGGGTTTTGTAATCAGNCGTCTTACTACCCGTTCGGGTTATACGCACTTACGCTAATGTGTAATGGTAGGGTGATTGTGAGATGAAATGGAGGACCTACAGTTTAACGTGGAATCCGAACCACGGTGGAGGCCTGGCATTCCCCACATTCACAAGATGTCTTGTCAGAGGTGAAGGAAGGGTTTTGTAATCAGATAAATCTGTGCCGGGAACGAGGTTAAGGCTAAATAATGTAAGTTATGTGTATATTAAAGTTCCAACCTAACCTAACCTTTATTACAGCAACTAACCAATATGGCTGACATGACCTAATCTTGTCACTGTCCTATTTGATAATATTCACCAAATAAACCATTCGACTTAGCTAAGTAGTATAATATTACCTAGACCATATTGTAAAGGATCACGACGAGAATGTTAACATTAGGTTTTATTAAGTTGTCTAAATGTTGAAAAAATAAATTAATTTTAGGTAGGCCTAAATAAAATGACAGCAGTCTATCATCGAATTGCCGTTTCCTTGTGTGTATAAAGATAGGCCTAGTATTAAACTTGTAATAGTTTGCTATCTTGAGTGAGATACTGTTTTTACGATAGATTGTTTCCCCGTCATTCCCAGAGGCGCAGCGGCACACTCGGAAGATAATTGAGACACCACCAAAAACGACTATAACCTTTTAGTCAAGGTCAATACAACGTTCAAGTACACTTGGCTTTAATGGCGTGTCTACATAGTGTCGTACCTGCTTGTCGTGTCGTATAATTTCAACCAATAGGAATTAATAAAACATAAGCGGTCGAAACATAATAAATATACCAGACTGTTACAGTCTAATACAAATATGTAGTTAGAACTGTTTTCAATGTAACGATTCTTTTCTGTTGTAAATAAGAGGATAAATGACTCGACAGGTTCAAAAAGTCATAATATTAATATTTTCAAATAATTAAATATTTATATATATTTCCATGAAAAAGGTTATTGTCCTAGATTATTTTTAAATATTCACTTTAACTGATTTTAGTAGTGCAATCATATTTGTTTGTTGATTGGCTGAACACTAGGGCTGTGTCCGAATAGTCTACTTCATGCGCCATCGACCCTTGACGTTCACTTGATAGTTGCATTAGCAATCACATAACCAAGTGCAGATCCGTCCGAATAGTCACCAAGTGTGGTAATGCACTCCTCACACGCCTTTGTTTGATCGGCAATTTCGTCTGCTAGAGATAGAGCTCGTAGGGAAATGTGATCTCTGATAATGTACGTTAAATATACCGGTTGTTTTGTAGTGTTGTAGAGTTGTACTATGTTGTGTTGTGTTGGATAGTTAGGATAATTTGTCAGGTGCAGTGAAAATTATTATTATTATTAGCACCGCGTCTTACTACCTGTTTGGGTTGTACGCACTTGCGCTAATGTGTAATGGTAGGGTGATTGTGAGATTGAAATGAAGGACCTACAGTTTAACGTGGAATCCGAACCACGGTGGAGGCCTGGCATTCCCCACATTCACAAGATTTCTTGTCAGATGTGAAGGAAGGGTTTGGTAATCAGATAAATCTGTGCCGGGACCGAGGATTGAACTCCAGACCCCCAGGTCAGAGGTCTGACACCTTACCCCTAGACCACCAGGTCACCTGCAATAAAAATAAGTCACCACAAATCTGTAAAGTGGCCTACGGTAATTCGGGCTGATAGATGTAATAGATGGCATTTAAAATAGTTTCTAAGATCATTGGTAGGAAGCAGCACCACCGACTCACGGGTATGAAAAGGATATTTTGCCGTCCAAATAGTCTGTTGCAGTCTTCGAGCAAAAGTGTGTGTAAAGTGTAAAGTCGTCAAGTGTGCATCAAGTCAAGAGTACTTGACTATTCGAATACAGCCAAGGTATTGCAATGCAAGAGATGGATTATGTTCGTCTCCTTCCGACAATTTCGACTTACTACTGCGTTGCGACATTCAATGTTGAAAGTCAAATCATGATTCCGACGATTGGTGTGACTTGATGTAGATGAGCCATACAGGGCACTTGGACGGACTAATTATACACGGTCATTGACTTCCGTATAGCGATTTGACCCTCGTTGATCATTTTGAGTTTTTCACTGGGTTTACTTTATTTGGGTAGTCTATTAAATGTAAATACATTGATAAAATAACATTAGAATTAGGGTTTCTGTATGTGTGGTAGCACAATGAAGAATAGAACAATGGCCGTGTCTGAATAGTCTGTCCCCTATGGACTTGTACACTTTACTGGACGCTTTAATATAACACGTATCTGGTGCCCCTAAGTACATAGGGTGCATGATAGTTTTCGGACAGCAAAGTACAGCTAGAGCCATCTGGTGGCTAGTTCTGAAACATGCATTTCCATGGTTACCATATTCAATTTTGATAGTGTTTTGTCAATGGCATCAATGGTGGCATATTTTTCAAGGCGCAAATTCATATTTATCATTTATCTTCCTTAATTTTATGAACACACTCATATATATATATTGCCCTAGTTAATTTACTTATATCTGTAAAGAATTATTCTCAAACAAATTTTAGTGAAGATCTTTTAACTCATAAATAAATTTCCTTTTGAGAGAGATTTTAACACTAGAGAGAGAAATTTAACCATTTAACATCATGTATATAAACAAAGAACAAACCATACTAGTTTAATATAACAGTATGTGAATGTTTTATTCCATTTTCACAAAATATATAATACTTTCATTAAATATAAAAAGCTTGTTTAACTAAAGTGCGCGATAAGGGGTGCGATTGCACACTTTAAGAAGATTCAGACACCATACAAAATCAATTCCCGCCTTTAAGCCGACGCTATTGCAACTTTAAAGTGCACATGGATTCCAAGGACCTTTAGACGGACTATTCAGACACGGCCATTTATGGATATGATTAAAATGATTGAGAATATGATGTGTTCGTATAGAATTATGCTTTCTTAAGGATATGAATGAGGTTATATAGCTTAAATGTGGATTATAATATAAAGGCGAGAAACATGTTTTCGTTATGAGCTTACCATTTTTAATACGGCGGTCCAAAATCTTTTCAACCGAATACTCTTCCTCACCCTCCGAGGAAGGATCAGCTGGCACACTTGAATCTTTTTTCTTACTCATACTTATAAAAATATATACTTAAACAAATTACTAAACTATTTAATACAAAAATAACGCCAATTACGTTAAGCGTATAGATATTTTAGGTAATGCAAAATGTACAGGCATACCAACAACATTCAACAACAACTGTAGATGAATGAAGATCGTACGCTATCGATATTTTTCAAACATCGATGTTGAAAATTCAATTATTCTACTATCAATTTTTGTTGGTAAGTGGTTTGGTCAACTGCATGCTTTGTACCGATGTGCAAAGAACCGATATTAAATAATCTCAGTTTACGATGAATTGTAAATTTGTGAAGTGAATATTATGGATTACATAGTTAATTTTACAAATCGTATTTTCATTGTGTATATTTATGATGGCGATTAAAAAATAATTTTGGGTTTTTATAGTCGTTAAAAAATAAAAATTTAATTCAATCACTATATTTTATTTATTTGAAATAAAAATCATATTTTTTTAAATTTTTATAATAAAATATCAATGTTTTGTCTAGATCCATGTTTTACTACTCATGTTTTTCATTCTATTTCCACCAACATCTTTATTGCTTACGTTCAATAGAAGTGTTATTGAAAGTTCGTGCTTCAATACCAAGAAGTAACCCTTCGCCACGTGTCTACCTTACAAGTATTCGTGATATTTGAGGGGGAGGGAGTGCTAAAGCTACTCAACTGTCCATCACCCAGCACACTAGTTGGGATATCAGCTGGACCCTGCGAGTACTAATGGATTATTCCGCAACGTGGGGGCCAAAAGGACTCCATAGAGATTATTAAATACCTACAAGCTACTGTGTTGTTTCAATTTATTTGCCAGGGCTATAATCTGGAACATCTGCCTGACTTTGGTAGACCAGAACTGTCTTAGGGGCTCCACCTTACTGTTGTGGGTGGTTATCCTACATTTTTAGAAATATAAATAAGTCTAAATGCCGTAGACTTTGCCCACTTTTCAGCTTTGCGACCCAAATTCGTGTTCTTCGTAAGTTAATTTTGAAGGACCAAAAATCGTCACACAAATGGAACAGTTCAGAGATGCTTTTGTTTTGTTTGAGTGTTTGTTTGTAAAACATCCTGTTCGAAAAAAAATCATAAAGGGGGTGGGCAAAGTCACCTACCATAGAGGGATTACTTTGTCCATTACCCATTAGGCTACGTTTTTTAACTACAGAATTCATCTTTGGGCAATGAAACCCTAATGAGATGTTAAATAAACCAGTTTATTTTTTCTTATATCTCTTTAATATTTTTTTCTACAAAATTTTATTGCTACATAAATTTTAGTTATTTCGGCTGCACCAACAAAAATACAAGGACACTATAAAAATTATGAAGAACGCTTAAAAAATCGATATGTTGATTAATGCCAAAATAAGAGTGAAACAATATACTAATTAAAACATTTCCTCATAGATTAATACAATAATACTGTTTTGTGAAGCTTTAGTGAAAAGGAAAGAAAGACACCGCCAATCCTTTATAAGAAACATAACCAGCTGGAGCTATGTCTAAAATATACGTATTGATGGATGTTAGAAAAGATTCTAAATACTAAACACATCTAGAAACTCTCAAAAGTGCTTTTTATCGTACCACAGTCCCCTAATTTGTACTTGTACCTTAATTTTGATACTGTTTGAACCATAAATAAAGCCATATATATATTTATATATTGTTCATAAATTTCGGGGATGGGGAGGGTTGACTCCCCTTAACTAAGGCCTTGACTTGGATATATGACTGGTGATATTATTACTATGTAACTACTTTTAGCTGAAAAACTCTATCCACCTTCTAATACCCTGTCATACAAATGGTGCAATTCCAGCCAGGCTTCACGGGATGTTAAGATTCACATAATCTTTTGAAGAGTATCGTCACCCATATTGGTTGTCAGTATGAGGAGAGCAATACTATCTGCCGTCATAAACCAGGCAATTTCTTCTGATCCGTCATTTTCTAACAATGGTGTAGGCTTCATCAGCTTTTCATATACCTACTTTTATGCCGTTTGCCACACCTAGTAAAAGGATGAATGCCTTGCACTTTCATATGGACCAGTTTGTTTATCTTTTATAATTAGAAAACGTTTAGTGGTTTCCAATTTTCTTAGCAATAGACTTACGCTCACTGGACTAGTAGAATTGAATAACTTTCTGCAGAAAACAAATTCATTAATTTGTACGAACTTCACCATAGGTATGAGATTAAACACTCCGTTTAGTTAGAAACATGCACAAACAAACAAACATGTCTAGTCCAATAGCCTGTCAAGTTTATTCAATAGACAGTGGGAATCATTACTTCCTCAGACATATACATATTATTACATTAGCCACAACAAAAAATATCCGTCATATTACAAAAATAATAATAAAAATGCATGGTTTGTATTAAGCCAAGTAGTACACGAAATATAGCAACATAAATTATTCTAATGTTTTCACTAATAGTTAAAGTATTACTCACTAACTTTAACACAAACTTCCATCTCATGAAGACTCATATGTGATGCCTTTTTGATGTTAGTTTTTAAAAACGCCATTTCTTGAAAATCTGTCCTCAAATATCATTTTATGAAAAGGATTGCAATATAGATGTACATCCCTTTAAATCAGTATGCGGTCTTCAGGGTCACCACAAAGTTTTGTAATTAAAATAACTTATCTGCCCTACATTATTTGAGCTCGTACCATGAATTTCTTGTCCTTTTCAGTTCTTCACCGACGGTCCTACGCCAATACGTCTTTAACCTGTACAGATATCTCTCTAAAATGTCAGTATAGAAAATTAACAAAAACTAAATTAAGAACTAAATTAAATTTCTGTAATCTAGATTTAGCATTATGTACCAACATAACGCCTAAGAGAATTAAGATTATAAGAATTACTATAGAAAAAAATTAAAACTAGAGGTCACAAGAAAGCACATATTATGTATTGACTATTAGCTAGCACTTTAATAAAAGTAAAGGTTTTTTTTGTTTGAACCTTGTTAACACCAGCATTTAAGATTCCGAATGGTCTCTGCAGTAGAGTTGATTTTTTCCTCTATTATCTATCTTGTTGCAAATTACAATTTTGTGACGTCATTTTAATTTGTATACTTTCCAAAAAACCATTTGTTAATATAATAGTTCTTTTAATAACATTTACATTGTTTAGAATAGCTTTTAATAAATTATTTTAAATGATTGTGGGTTCTTTCTTTTTACCATTTTGTCAAACGACATGAATAATATCATTCTGACGTCATTTGCTACTTTAGTGCGACACCGGCATTTTGAACAGACAGATTTTGCCTGATCAATTCTTTCAAAAATGGCGTCTGATTTACAGAACAAGAGTCGAATGCAAGTATTTAAGAATAAAGGAAAAGATCAAGATGTAAGTTTTTATGTTTTTTTTTATAAAATAAAGGTGTAGAACACAAAGGTATGCATTTAATTAATTGTTACAGTTCTGGTATGTTCATGTTGAAATTATACATTATATAGGTCCCTGAAAATTCTTCACACCCAAGGCCTATTTTAATGATATAAACAGAATTGTTTCCCTTTAAAATCATACATTATCATTAAATATTGGTTTTTATATTTTGTAATAATTTATATTGCTAACTTAATTCAAAAATACATTTTGCTTTTGGTCTGACTTAGTGAGATATGTAAGCCAATGTCTTGGAAGCTGGAAATTGTCATTCACAACATTGTGTTCGTTAGTGTCACATGTTAGAGAAATGTGAAACTAACATGAAGATTGGTTTCATTTTCACTGTTCGTAGCCGACTTTCTCCGTCGTCTTAATTGATAGAATTTTATTTATACCCCTACCAAAATATTTAAAAATTCATATTTTAATTAATTATGAATTATACTTAAAATTAACATATTATAAATATATAATAGCACCAGTGATTCCATTAGATTGCCATATTGCTTGAAAATAAAAGGGATAATAGGTAGGTTACTCTTTGAATGTCAGAAACCTGTTTTCTTTGTTAGATAATAATAAAAATGGTGTTACTATCATTAATCTACATAGCAAAAATACAAGCATACCAATTAAAAGATTGTGCATTTTCTGTTATTAGAAAGCCTCACCTATGTCACAGGAAACTTGTCTTATCTCCATCTTATTATTAGGTGTCCTTTTGTCAGTGAACTTATACCGTCAATGCGCCCCGTCATCTCCCTCCTTCAGCTTCCGGAATTTTCTTCTTTCAAATCATCCAATATTTGAATCCTCCTCCTTCCTACGCTCCTCTTTCCCTCAACCTTCTATGATGTCACGAAGAAGACAACTCATTCATAAATAGGCCTGTATATTCATAAACTCACTTCTTCCATGTAATTATTATTAGTATTTTACTATTTTATCATCTAAAAATGTCTTGAACATTTAAGGATATAACTACATTAATCACAAATGCTACCTTGGAGGCTTATATAAAGGATGCTACAAGAAGCTTTATGAATTAGGCCAGGTATAATATATATATAGAGGAATAACAGGAATGGAATAAGCGCAAAATATGGAAACCCTCAAATTAATGCACATTAGTTAAAATGTCTTATTCACAAACATTACTTTCCACGCTTTTAACAAAATAAAAGGTTTGGTTAAGTTGGGATGGACAATTTGGGTTGTCAAAATAGACCACCCATCCTATGGCGTAAACGTAAAGAAGATATTTTAAAGCTTAATTTAGCTATAATTTATTACTTTAAATAAAAATACCAGTAATGTTAAAATTAGTTTGTCGTTTCTCAATAATAATACATAATACCCATTACTCTCAATAAAGTTATAAATAATTGTAAAACTATATAAAATCTGCCCCTACCTATATTTAAAAAATTCTTTTCTTCAGAATAAACACCCTTAAGTTGGGGTTGTAGGGGGACGTGATAAAAAGTTTGCCGTTTTTGATGTTTTTTGTACCAAAACATTTTGGTCAAACGAACTAATATGTGTTTCCAGTAGAAACAGAGTTTAATTTTCTTCACGCGGTGATATCATCAGTTGTTGAATATCTGTCAAGGGTGTCCTTGAATTTAACGACAACTTACCCTTAATTTTAAAATATATCATCTAATGCTGGTCCAACACCTTAACTCGGTTGTTAGCATGTCCGCCTACTGAACTAAGGTTCCCCGGTTCGATTCCCGGCATAGCCGAAAATTTATCATTGAAGAAAATGTGGGCTTAATCTTTCACAGTGATGAATTAACGGTCGGGGACTGGATGTTGTGTCAGTCTAGATTACAAGACATATGAAGCTACGACAGGTCTAGCCAGCCGGTAGGGGAAAATATATGGCTCGAATAAAAAAAACTGACCACAGGCTGGAAACAAATGGATGTAAATTTTCATCTAATGTCGCTATTCTCATGACAGATATCCAACAACTGTTGATATCAACACGTGAAGAAAACTATCGCAGGGGACTGAATGCACACACAAGTATTTTAAAATAGTTTTTACATTAAACATTAAAATGATCCAAATGTTTGTCAAATTTCAGCAATTAAAACACATAGGTACCCGTTTCGTTTTCAATTTTAATTGGAAGTGTTGACGTTTTATATAAACTGTATTTTCATCCTTACATCCTTATTATGCCTAAAACTTAATTTCAAACTTAATATTAATGAATATACCTATAGAGATAGAGGGGACACGGCTAAGGCGGTATGGGCATGCGAGGGGAGTAGAGAGGGGAAGGATGTCCAGGAGTGGGGGGGGGGTAGAAGGCCGAGAGGACCGGGCAATATGGAGGAAGAGAGGTGGAGAGTCTTATGTTCCAAACAGACTCCGTCAGTGCCTGGAAGCTGTTCATGTGGATGTTTATAGGCCCTACCTATTTATAAGGTCCTAATTATGTTATTGACGTTATATTTTTTATAGCGGACAGTTTTTATTTCCCCAGCAAAATAACATCTGGATCTTACGGTGTAACAACCTCCCAATAGCGGACACTATGAACGCGTATATATGCACGACAATCTCTTTAGGGTGGAGATGTATTGAAAGCGGCGGTCCACTCGACTATAGGAATGTCGGGAATGCCATTGTCTGTGAAGTGTGAGCAGTCCTACCTTCCCCCTCTAGCCCGGACGTAGTGTCAACTGTGGTACTTCCCACCCTTTCCGAGCCATCAGCGGGGGCTGTCTCGGCAGTCGTGTGTGCGCTTGCGAATACTTATTAAGTAGAGGACCCTACTATTCACATTTAACTGTATTGGCCAATTCTGTGTGTTATGCAATCTGTGCAGTAAACTATGCAAGATATTTATTCACTTGTGAAAATAATAAAAATTATTAAATTCAAAATAACAGACAGGTATTAATAACGGAAATTTTGTTGATCTCGGAATGTGTTTGCTATTAAGAAATTCAGGGCTGCCATGAGCCGAGAAAACTCGGGGAGAAAGCACAAGAAGTTCGCTAAATCTAGAAAAAAAATACTGTAATATTTGTTAATTTGTGGCATTTAATTGAAATCCTACAATATCAGGTTTTTGCGTGGACGAAAAAACGAGCTGAGAAATAAAGCGCGCTGATTCAAACATGTAAGAGCTGTTAAGTGACAGAAATTGTATTTCCCCGTCAAGCTGAAACTACTCGGTTTTAGACACTTTATAGGATTTCACACTAGTCAGTTTGAGGAAAAATGAACTTCTATCAAACACTTAACTCATTTCTTCAAGCTAAGCCGCCTGGAAGAGACAGATGATGTGGGGGGAGTAAAACAGTGCCATCTCTGGAGGTTTCACTGTACTACCCTTTCTCCCCCTTCCTATTTACGTTCGTTAATTAACTCCACTAGGGGTGTGTTATACACAGTCACTCGCTACTTAGAACAGATATATATGGTCAATAATACAGTAACCTGCCTCGGTGGCGTAGTTGGCTAACGCGCTTGTCGTGTTGAGCTCGACTGCTGAGGACGGGGAGATCGAGGTTCGAATCTCCGTCGGGTGAACTGGGGGTGGTTTTCCCTTAATGGTTTTCCACTCTCCATCCACGCAAATGCGGGTTAACTTCCTCTAATTCAACCTCCCCAATTCCCAATCCATCAGCGTTATTAGTACTTAAAGCGTATAACCCGAATGGGTAGTAAGACGCGGTGCTAAATAATAATAATAATAATACAGTAATTCAAATGATAGTAAACCAACAAAGTTTTTTTAAAATGTTATCTCCTGTTGAAAACAAGTTTTTCTGTTAAAATTAGTTAGTATGTTGTACAACTTTCATTCTCGAACATCACATGCTGTGAAGGGCGTATTCTTTTACAATCCAGGGCATTGTCACCTTCCTGGCCCATCAGAAGTCTCGGCAAGTCGAGCGATTATCACTTGTTTCATCTCCCCTCCCTCATCCGTCAGCTCTCAACATAGACCATTTTTTAACTCCCTTCCATGCAAAAAAAAAATCCAAATAAGTTTGTTTGAAAATAATTCAATAGTGCTTGGATAGTTTATTCAACTGCAACCTGCTTCGGTGGCGTAGTTGGCTAACGCGCTTGTCGTGTTGGGCTCCTCGACTGCTGAGGACAGAGAGATCGAGGTTCGAGTCTCGGTCGGGTGAACTGGGGCGGTTTTTCCTAAATGCTTTTCCACCCTACCTCCACGCAAATGCCAGTTCACTTCCTCTGATTCATCCTTCCCTATTCCTAATCCATTAGAGGAATTAGTACTTAAAGTGTATAATCCGAACGGGTAGTAAGACGCAATGCTAAATATTATTATTATTCAACCGCACGGTTTGGATGAAAGACAAATCGACACTCAGCATCGAGCCGGTGCAACTGAGACCAACTCAATATTAATTCAAAGTCTGAGGGTTTAATTCCCTGCCACAAATCCTGGAAGGGATTAGTTATTCATATAAAAATACAACCTAAAATCTTACCCTAACTAACTTGTTCACTTACATTAATTGAAACAATGAGCTGTTATGTGAGTTGACATTTGTGTTTCAGGAGATGAGACGGCGGAGAAATGAGGTAACGGTGGAGCTGCGCAAAAATAAGCGTGAAGAGACGCTCCAGAAGAGGAGGAATGTACCAGTGACTGACTCCACAGGTGGACATATTCTTCGTTAAACATCTAAAATATAACATTCATCCACAGTTATCAAACTTAACTCCCCACATTTCTTAATATAACATTTCACCGCACACCACTCCATCGTACTCCTCCACACTTCTCCATAGCAAATTCAAAATTATACCCTTATATATATTTATTTTAAACAAATTTACAGAGGACCACATGTTTACCTGGCGGTCTAGGTGTAAGGTGTCAGACTTCTGTGCTGGCGGCCGGGGTTCAATCCTCGGTCCTAGCAAAGATTTATCTGATTACCAAACCCTTCCTTCACCTCTGACAAGACATCTTGTGAATGTGGGGAATGCCAGGCCTCCACTGTGGTTCGGATCCCACGTTAAACTGTAGGTCCTTCATTTCATCTCACAATCACCCTACCATTACACATTAGCGTAAGTGCGTATAACCCGGACGGGTAGTAAGACGCGGTGCTAATAATAATAATAATATAAACAAATTTACAGAGGGCCTCAAATATTTAAATCTTTTAAAGAAGGCCTAATATATTAAAATGTTGATGTTTACTAATTGCTAGCATTTAAAACAAATTCAGGACCAACCTAATATTCTTCCTCGAAAACTCGCCATCTTAACGTCGTGTATCTCAATATTCGAGTTAACACGTATGTGTGTCCTAATTTAATTTACGTAATAGAATGGAAAATCAAATGTGTAATTTTATGTTTTCAGATGAAGATGACATTGAACGAAGTTTAGCGACCACAAATTTGGAGCAGCTGGTGGCAAACGCAGCCAGCGACAATCCCCCGGTGCAGCTCAACGCCGTTCAATCGGCTCGTAAACTCTTGTCTTCAGATCGGAACCCGCCAATAGACGCGCTCATAGAAAGTGGAATTCTCCCTATCCTTGTGAGATGTCTCGAGTGCCATGACAAGTGAGTAGAGTGCACAGTTACGTCGTCATGGTCAATAAGTTTCCGTCTAGAGCCCCATGAGGACCTGTCTAACCTTGTTTCAGTCCCTCCCTGCAGTTCGAAGCAGCCTGGGCACTCACCAACATCGCGAGCGGGACGTCCATGCAGACTCAGGCTGTGGTTGCAGCGGGCGCTGTGCCCCTCTTCTTGTCCCTCCTACTATCCACTCACCAGAACGTCTGTGAGCAGGCTGTCTGGGCGCTCGGTGAGAACACTCATATCTTAACTACATTAGCCCCGTGGCTTCTTTGGTGCCGACTGACGGCTCACAGCTGACTTCTGACTGCTAAACACATGTTTTTGCAGATCATATGGTCCGGCGTAGTGATACATAATTTGGTCTGGTAACTTTTCAAAGCCGTTGGCTGTCAGTCAGCACCAAATAAGCCATGGGGCTATTATAGGTCTGTGGACTCGGCCTTCAAAATCAAAACTTCAAAACTTTTAAAATTCTAACAACATGTGGTAAATATATCATTTTAATTTTATATTTTTTCTATTTACTTTATTAAGTGTGGCAATGGACTTTACGTGTTCCTAATGACATAGAATACATAATAATTTGATGACAACTTATTCCAAGGAAAGATTGTGTCTACTCTTTATGTTGGTTTTATTCTTAGTAGATAGGTTGAGTTTTGTTTACTCAAAGGAACCACAATAATTACAGCTGGCATAGCCTTCCTGCTTGTTAGTTACCTAAGCTGGTGGTTTGCTGCTTATTGGAGAAGGGGATGTAGGGGGTCAGTGGGGAGGGGGGTGGCTTGGAGCCAGTGTCTTAATTTCTGCTCACTACTGAGCGTATGAAAAAATCTACAACTCGACAATTGCGAAAACATTCAACGATTCATAGTTGCTACTTTGGAATACAATGCGACTGTGTTTATCTAATTTATCTCGGATGCAGCATGCTACATGATAAAGGTGAGAAAGGGATTAAAACTACTTTGCACAAAGATGGTTCATTCAACTTGTTTGAAACATGGCGTGCATTGTGTTGCAGAAACTTTGCCATCATTATATCCTGAAGTGAATCGAGTAATTTTAAATGTGAAGAAGGTTTTTTTGAAGGCACCAAACCGAACGGCATTGTTAAAACTTT
This sequence comes from Timema shepardi, assembly GCA_902151425.1. Classification (NCBI taxonomy): domain Eukaryota; kingdom Metazoa; phylum Arthropoda; class Insecta; order Phasmatodea; family Timematidae; genus Timema; species Timema shepardi. The sequence continues at coordinate 53,284 of CABFVX010002846.1, read as the reverse complement.
AAAATGAACGGGTGACAAACATTGTTCATCAAACGGTAGCTATCGGTGACAGTCCACCCTCTCCTGACCTTGTTACTCTGTTACAGGTAACATCATCAGTGACAGTCCACCCTCTCCTGACCTTGTTACTCTGTTACAGGTAACATTGGTGACAGTCCACACCCTCTCCTGACCTTGTTACTTCTGTTACAGGTAACATCATCGGTGATGGCCCCCAGCTGAGGGACTATGTCATCAATCTAGGAGTGGTCCACCCTCTCCTGACCTTCATCAAACCTGAGATTCCTATCAGCTTCCTGAGGAACGTGACCTGGGTGATTGTGAACCTGTGTAGGAACAAAGATCCCCCGCCACCGGTCCAAACCATCCGAGAGATCCTGCCGGCTCTCAATCTCCTCATCCACCATCAAGACATTAACGTGAGTCACTTGGACTGGAATGTCGTTTTTGAACCAATTCCTTTGACATATTAAAATTAATACAAATAATATAGATCGTAGCGTGTGGATAGAATCTTTTACTGAAACAGTAAACATTTGGACAAATATTGAATAATATAAATCATATGATTAATTTTACTATGTTCTTGTTATTAGTTGATCTCTTTTAAAAATAGTGCTTTATATTTAACTACCTATTAAAAGAGTGCATGTTTTTTACTCACCCTTCTTTTTTAACACCTCTTAAATGCTAAATAGGTTTAAACACCTTAGATATTCTTTAGGACCAAAACCTGCCTAAGTGGCGTAGTTGGCTAACGCGCTTGTCGTGTTGAGCTCGACTGCTGAGGACGGGGAGATTGAGGTTCGAATCTTGGTCAGGTAAACTGGGGGTGGTTTTTCCTAAATGGTTTTACACTCTCCCTCTCACGCAAATGCGGGTTCACTTCCTCTAATTCAACCTCCCCAATTCCTAATCCATTAGAGTAATTAGTACTTAAAGCATATAACCCGTACGGGTAGTAAGACGCGGCGCTAAATATTATTATTATTATTATTATTAAGGACCAAAACCCCTTAAATGCTCCCAAGGCTGGTTACCCTTTAAATATTACCTATGTTTAAAGCCTCTTAACTGTTCTCTAGAATCAACACTCTTAAAGTTTCTTTGTTTAACACCCCTGTAATCGCTTTTCTTTATTTTGATGTTCATAAATAGTTGACCTTTGCAAGCTACTTCCTCCCCCCTCATTTCTATGATATATCTCTGTCCTACTCTAAATATTTCAAGCTCTCTCTCTCTCTCTTGCTGGACCTAACAAATGATAGAGAGCACATTGACTCAGAGCTTGCCAACTTGTTTATTTCAGCACAAGCAGTAAAAATCCCCCGACCCCTCCACATTTGCTTTTAGCTTCCCTTGAATCTTCCCCAGTGTTAGCCTCCCTTGTATCTTCCCCAGTGTTAGCCTCCCTTGAATATTCCTCAGTGTTAGCTTCCCTTGTATCTTCCCCAGTGTTAGCCTCCCTTGTATCTTCCCCAGTGTAAGCCTCCCTTGAATATTCCCCAGTGTTAGCTTCCCTTGTATCTTCCCCAGTGTTAGCTTCCCTTGAATCTTCCCCAGTGTTAGCTTCCCTTGTATCTACCCCAGTGTTAGCTTCCCTTGTATCTTCCCCAGTGTTAGCCTCCCTTGTATCTTCCCCAGTGTTAGCTTTCCCTTGTATCTTCCCCAGTGTTAGCCTCCCTTGAATATTCCTCAGTGTTAGCTTCCCTTGTATCTTCCCTTATCTTCCCCAGTGTTAGCTTCCCTTGTATCTACCCCAGTGTTAGCTTCCCTTGAATCTTCCCCAGTGTTAGCTTCCCTTGTATCTACCCCAGTGTTAGCTTCCCTTGAATCTTCCCCAGTGTTAGCCTCCCTTGAATCTTCCCCAGTGTTAGCTTCCCTTGTATCTTCCCCAGTGTTAGCTTCCCTTGAATCTTCCCCAGTGTTAGCCTCCCTTGAATATTCCTCAGTGTTAGCTTCCCTTGTATCTTCCCTTGTATCTTCCCCAGTGTTAGCTTCCCTTGAATCTTCCCCAGTGTTAGCTTCCCTTGTATCTACCCCAGTGTTAGCCTCCCTTGAATCTTCCCCAGTGTTAGCCTCCCTTGAATCTTCCCCAGTGTTAGCTTCCCTTGAATATTCCTCAGTGTTAGCTTTAGCTTCCCTTGAATCTTCCCCAGTGTTAGCTTCCCTTGAATCTTCCCCAGTGTTAGCTTCCCTTGAATCTTCCCCAGTGTTAGCCTCCCTTGAATATTCCCCAGTGTCCCTTGTATCTTCCCCAGTGTTAGCTTCCCTTGTATCTTCCCCAGTGTTAGCTTCCCTTGTATCTTCCCCAGTGTTAGCCTCCCTTGAATCTTCCCCAGTGTTAGCTTCCCTTGAATATTCCTCAGTGTTAGTTTCCCTTGAATCTTCCCCAGTGTTAGCTTCCCTTGAATCTTCCCCAGTGTTAGCTTCCCTTGAATCATCTCCAGTGTTAGCTTCCCTTGAATCTTCCCCAGTGTTAGCTTCCCTTGAATCATCTCCAGTGTTAGCTTCCCTTGAATCTTTCCCAGCTGTAACTTCACAATCTCTGCAACACAATTTCTCTCTCAGCGACTTGTCTTTTCTCAACACCTCCATACCCTCTCTCCCCGCTTCTCATATCCTCTTGTATTTTTTTTAGCGTTATGTTCTACAACCACTTGAGGCTATGCCTATGTACTAATTGCTCTGAGGCACTAGGGATGAGGTTACCTGCATTTGCACGGAGAGAGAGTGGAAATAACCAAACTCACACTACACCCAACCGGGATTGAACCTTGATCTCCCCCTCATCTGCAGTCTAGTCTATTGCGAGAGTTACACCTGAGACCATGGCGCCACCGAAGTGGGTCATGCCCCTCCTAGCAACAGAACAAGAGCTTCAGAAGTAATAAATCGTTACCAGTCCTAAAAATATTATTCTATGATACAGAGTCATTGAAAAGGGTGTTGGGATTGAATAATGAAACTAATTGAACAATTCAAGATGTAATAATTTTAACCACGGATTGGCCTAGATAACCTAAATAAAATGAAACATTGAAAGGATAGAAGGGCAAGACCTGTAGTTTTCTGTTACGTGTGTAGGCCTTGCCCTTGTTCAACTTAATACAGTCCTTTGGCGTCATTTTCCCCTTGTTTAGATAACGTAAATATTAATATTCAAAATGTCGAAGCTTTGCATACGCACACAGGCTTTAATACAATCTTCTTACACTCCCAGTCTATTTAATCAACATTTTCTTCCTATTTCATATTAACTTTTTGATTTATAACTTTCATTTTTGTGAAAATGAATATGAATGCAAACAATTAACTAGGGTCTCTCTCCTTGTTAAAAGCGACTAGTGGCTCTAACCTCGTTTTGTTCTAGATCCTGGTAGACACGGTGTGGGCGCTCAGCTATTTGACAGACGGGGGTAACGAACAGATCCAGATGGTGATAGACAGCGGAGTAGTCCCCAAACTTATACCACTTCTTTCGCACAAAGAAGTGAAGGTAAGCCGCTGTCGTCGATGCACGTTGGCTTGTAGGTGTCGATACCGAACCGAGACTAACCCTTGTTTGTGTGGTCAGGTCCAAACAGCAGCCCTGCGAGCTGTTGGCAACATTGTGACGGGCACGGATGAGCAGACACAAGTCGTTCTCAACTGCGACGCCTTGTCGCACTTTCCTGCGCTCCTCACACATCAGAAGGAGAAGATTTGCAAGGTAGATAACAAAGAATCTGAGACGGTAAAGATAAGTACAGTGTAGAGGAATGTTGGTAACAGTGGTGAGTGGTGTGTTACAGGAAGCTGTATGGTTCTTGTCCAACATCACGGCGGGGAACCAGCAGCAGGTCCAGGCCGTCATTGACACAGAGCTGCTCCCGAAGATCATCAGGAACTTGAGCAAGGTAGCAAATGGGGCTGGGACTTTGAATGCACGTACCTAAATTAGACTAAATAATATTTATGCAATTAAAAACCTTGAACAACTAAACTGTTGTATTCTGCCGAATAAAGATTTACAAATATCTGGTTGAGAAGTAATAGTTACCCCTCACAACGCAGCCCTCTCACCAGGAATGTGTATTTTACAACCAGACAAGCAAAGAGGATACAAAGTTCATGGCCTACATTATCTTCTCATTCAGACAACTGTGATACAAAGTTCATGGCCTACATTATCTTCTTATTCAGACAACTGTGATACAAAGTTCATGGCCTACATTATCTTCTCATTCAGACAACTGTGGGCTGGAAACATTCATGTTTGTGTATTCCTGCGTTTATAAAATATCTTCTCTGTTTTTAAGGAAAACCTCTTTTCACTTTTTGAAGTATTTTGTTATATTAGGAAGGTATAGAAATATTAATTATCAACATTATTTAAAAATATACATATGTTCAACATAGATGTCTTAAAATGACTCCAAAAAGATGTGAACCAAGAAAATGGCCTATGACCTAAAATTCATAAGTGACCTATAAAATAAAACATTTCTGCAACCAGACTCATGAGTATTGGTTGGACATGTTGTCGGTGACCTTGACGACGAATGCAAACCTCTGTCGTAGGGCGAGTTCCAAACACAGAAGGAAGCGGCGTGGGCCATCAGCAACCTCACCATCTCCGGCAACAGAGAGCAAGTGGCGAGGCTCATCCAGGAAGGAGTTATTCCTCCGTTCTGTAATCTTCTCAACTGCAAAGACTCGCAGGTTATCCAGGTAGTTCTGGACGGGATCAACAATATGCTGAAGTTGGCGGGGCCGGAGGTGGAAACGTTGGCGAACATGATCGAAGAGTGTGGAGGTGAGTATGTCCCGGTGATAATCCGCGCTCTTTTACATCAGTTGAGGACATTCCGAGTTCCCTTGTTTCCAACCGTTATGGTCATCTTGGGTGGTCTACCTGCTTAACAAATGTCAATCTTCTACCACACAGAAGGTTTCTCTATCAATTTTAGTAATTTCGAAACCCCCCGCTCCCTAATTTGACCAATCCCCACTATTTAAGACTTTACTATAGAAAAAAAGTGACTGTAGTGAGATTTGAACTCGTATCCTTTGAAATAAAATAATTTTAATAGATGGGAGTATTTAATAAGGATGCGCAAGACTTGAAAATATATCGTCTTGAAAGTTAAAATAATAATAATATTTAGCGTCTTACTACTCGTTCGGGTTATACGCTTTAAGTACTAATTACGCTAATGGATTAGGAAATGGGAAGGTTAAATTAGAGGAAGTGAATCCGCATTTGCGTGGAGGGAGAGTGGAAAACCATTTAGGAAAAACCGCCCCCAGTTCACCCGACCGAGATTCGAACCTCGATCTCCCCCGTCTTCAGCAGTCGAGCTCAACACGACAAGTGCGTTAGCCAACTACGCCACCGAGGCGGGTGTTGAAATGTAGAATTGACTGTTTTTTAGCTTGCAAATGCATTTTGGCCAAAGAAAAATATAAACAACGCACTATATATCACTTGTGAATGCATGCAAAAAAAGTGTTGAGTCAATCGAGACCCAAAGCAGAGCATGCTCCAAGGTCGTAGAAACTAAAATAGAACAGGTCGAAATAGCGGATCGTTGCATCTACTAATTTGCAAATCTTTGTAACAATTACAAACATCAGAGGAAATATTTAACACATATCAGGGTCTCTGGTCCCGCTTTGATGTCCTCATGGTTTAAGGCACTAAATTTAATTGACAATAAAGGGGAGACTAAGTTTGAATCCCAGTTGGGTTTCTCCTAAATGGTTTTCCACTCACCCACACAAATATGGGTACACTTCCTCAATATTCAACCTTCCTATCCCACATTTACACATGTTTAAAGTCTGAACGGGTAGTAAGTTGCGGTAGAAATAAAGAAACTGGTATCTTATGTTTCTGTTTCCAGGTCTTGACAAGATCGAAGCCCTTCAGAACCACGAGAACGTGGAGATCTACAAGTTAGCTTATGATATCATTGAGCAGTACTTTTCAGAGGATGTAAGTGCTTGTTTGTCTAACACCTCATGGCTGTGTTGAGCTTTTCATGGTGGCTACAGACAGGGAAAAGTTGTGGGATTTTGTTTCTCAATTTTAACAAACTGTATTGTCTGTATATGGCAGTCAATATTAGGGGATTGCTCAGGGTCTGTTTAGTGTTTCACACAAAACATTAAATATGGAATAACTCAATAAGGAAAACCTCTTTTCGCTTTATGAGGCAATTGCATTATATTTGGAAGAAGGTACAGGGGAGGTGGATAGAAACATATAAAAGGGGGACGAACACAATATGGCCTTTACAATGAAAAGAAGAACACAGTTAACACTTCACACTGCTGCCAATGGTTAAAGAGGTAATGGATGTCTCTTAAAGAAAATTGATCGTCACCGCCCAATCCCCCAACCTAGGTTTCATTCTATCGGAACTCATCAGGGAGGAGTGTGAAACGCATCCATGACATCCATTAACTCTTTGTCCATTGGCAGCAGTGTAAAGTGTGAACTGTGTTCTTCTTTTCATTGTAAAGGCCATATTGTGTTCGTCCCCCTTTTATATGTTTCTATCCACCTTTCCTGTACCTTCTTCCAAATATAAATATGGAATAAGTAATGTATAATAATGTTGATGTTCAGCAACGTTTAGAATTGTTTTCGAAAATATGTAATAAAAAGGAACGAAACTGTTAAAAAGTCAAGTTTTTTTTAATTGTTGTAAAAGTTGGGGAATTTTTATAAATAGAAGTTTTGTAGCCATTCTCTAGATGCATGGAAAAATATTGTAAATGTAAATGTTCTAAAAGTAGAAGCTATAAAAACATGAGTAATGAAATGAACCCTCTAATTCTATGTTCTGACACCACTTTGTCCACAGGTAGACGATGACCCCAACCTGGTCCCGCAATCTTCAGACACTGGGTATCAGTTTGACCCCAACACCAGCATACCCAACGAAGGATTCAAGTTCTGATCAGTTAAACCAGTGCAGACGCGACACAGACATTTACCGACGCCACACACTTGTCTTAATTCAACGCTAACCGTTTGCATTTCGTTGCTATGCGAAGAATGGATACAGGTTTCACCATTGTTTATGAAATTTAACTCGAGTCCACACTTCAGACTATTTGTTAAAAAAAATAATAGTAAAGTTTAATGTTTGTTTCTGTTGAAAATGGCATCGGAGCTTGGTATTCAGATAAAGAAACTTCTCTCGTTCTTATTTTTTTTAAATCATCAGATCTTTGTGAGCAAACTTAGTCCTAACTCTAGGGCTGAATGTCTTGTGTTTATTTTTTGTGAACCTGACATTTTTCTTCAGATATCTTGACTGTTGGAAAGGAAGCATTGTAAATAATTAATTTAATTGAGTAAGATTGGGTTGTACAGTCGTTGAGGAAAGTCAATGCTCAATAAAATTGTTGGGCTGGGATCAAACTGTTTTATTGTCTGTAAGTCCCGGAGGTTGAGGAAAATTAATTTGTAGATAGGCAAGCGATAGAATATACCAGTTTGAGGGGATAAAATAATAAGACACATTTTGACATTGTAATCATACTTTTTTTTCTTCTTCCATGGTAATAACAAATTTTATCTTTCTCTGCAAGTATAATGCAATATTTGACCCAATAAACTTGTTTTTATATATTATAAAATGATAAGATTATTTTAAGTTCCTTATAATATGTCCCATATAATCAATTAAAACACATTTCTTTGTAAAAAGGTGCAGGGGAAACATGTTCTTTTGCGAGTATTCGTGCTTTGAAATCTTGAGCTCCTTTAAAAGGGTTATTTCTTTGCCTTATGATGAATGAATCATTGTGGGATTGATAACTCGACAAAGAGGGTATTTTACAACTTGCTATTGGAATGTAGGAAAGCAAGATGTACAACTGGGTGCAAGATTGTATTAAATAGATCTTATCTGTTTGGTAGGATGCAGCACCAAATGTTGGATGGACAGAGCTTTATTGGGGTTGTAACATTTACAAAAAAGAGAGTATATCTACACATCCAAATCTCTATCCATAAGAGTTTTTTTTTTAAATTAACCCTATAGTATGTTTATTTATTAGTTTATTTTATGATTTAAATAATATATTTAGATTTTAAATTATAAAATTATATTTATTAAACCCAAGTTTGGTTCGACTTGATACTCAAGAAGCTTCATGAAATGTTCATAAATGCACATTATTTTAATTAAAAAGTTCAGTTGAAAACAATATGGCTCGTTAAATGTAGCCGATCCTAAACTTTCCAGCCAGTGGCCAGACCAGTTTAGTAAAATGCCTACATTTTCTTCTGTTTGTCTCCTCCTCTCACTTGCACACTTTCTGTTATCAACTCCTCCCTTACCATACTTATCTGAATCCAAGACGAGTTTTTCCCCCAAATTTGTAGCGTCAAAATCTAGGGGTCTTCTTAAAATAGCAAACTAAGGATTGGCTTAGGCCTACATAAAAAGGTAACATTTTACATCTTTATTTAATATAAATACAACAGTGCAGGGCTGCCTTGTTTTTTTTAACACAGATTTTATCCATTTTCGTGGATTTTAAAGGTGCAACACAGATCACAGGATATGTAGTTAGTTTTTTGTTAAAAATACCTACCTAGTTGTGGCCTGATGCAATACTTGATTCCCCTATAGTATGTGCTAAAAATCTTGATACCACTGTTTAGTATCCAACCCAGTTAACTCCTCCAATGGGTTGAGGATAGTGATGGGCACGATTGAATTGAATTTTATTTAGTTGTGCTGTTTTTGGTTTCTTTTCCAATCACTTCACTACGATATTAAACATTCATCCATTCACGATAATCAAGAGATTTAAAACCCCATATTGAATATTCAAGCTTTACATGTTATTTAATTATTAAAACTTTGCCTACTAGCTAGCACTTGTGAAGTAAGACGTGATCAAGAAAACGCGAATTGATTCTAAACAAACAATCGATAATACGTAGAGTTTACTAGACAAGTTTAGCGATGCCAAACTTACTCCATAAAATACTACCTTTTCAATTATACCAAGTAAATTATTATCTTTGATTAGATATTCCTATCCTCTGTTTCGAAATAAGCATAAAGATGCTTGTTTAATTATCACTAAGTTTAATTATCACTAATTTTTTACGCTTGGCTGTCAAGGCGGCTGACTTTTATGGTAGTTCACAGCAGACATGTTTATTGGTTAGATTTTCTTGTAACGTGGGAAATTTGTTTTATATTTTTCTTATAAAAGCAACAGTTTTTTTTTTATTTATCCTTTGATTTCTTTCTATATCTCTACTTTATAACCTAGAATTAATGGTTGAGTCCATTGTTATTATTTAGGGTATGTTTCACTAACCACAATCATTTGTCATTATAAAAATTAACTTTTCATTGTTTTTATGAAACTTTTTCAAAGTTAACCTTCTTATGCAAAAGCAATATTTGTGACAAAAAAAATTCTTTAGCATTTCTGCAACCCTAATTAGGGTATACATCAACATAGGTGTTTTATTTTATAAATAAAAAAATGCTAGCATGACAAAAAAAGTCTGCCATAGTTTTTATTATTATTATTAGCACCGCGTCTTGCTACCTGTTTGGGTTATATGCACTTACGCTAATGTGTAATGGTAGGGTGACTGTGAGATGAAATGGAGGACCTACAGTTTAACGTGGGATCCGAACCACGGTGGATGAGGCCTGGCATTCCCCACATTCACAAGATGTCTTGTCAGAGGGGAAGGAAGGGTTTGGTAATCAGATAAATCTGTACCGGGACCGGGGATTGAACCCCAGTAAAGAGAAAATAAATTATGAGGGAGGGGGGTGCGCACAAGGGATTGATGATGATTGAGCATTCCTCCTTTCTTATTTTATAAAATACTTTTTCTTATTTTTGCAACAGGCCCAATAACATAAAACCTTTGTTCTTAATTAAAATATTTTAATTATTTGTTTTATTTTGGCACTATGTGGTGAATATAGTGGTTTTAACATGTCCTACTTTTCAACACCCAAAATATGCTACAAGGTCTGAGAATGTAAAATATCTTGGAAGTGATGAGGCAAAGGGTCTAGCAGGAGTTGTTATATAGGTAAGAGAGACAAAGTGTAAGCCATGTAGAGGATGTTGGAGTACATGAGATAGTAGAGAAAGCAAGGCTGAGATGGTGTGGACATGTAATGAGGATGTTGGAGTACATGAGATAGTAGAGGAAGCAAGACTGAGATGGTATGGACATGTAATGAGGATGTTGGAGTACATGAGATAGTAGAGGAAGCAAGACTGAGATGGTATGGACATGTAATGAGGATGTTGGAGTACATGAGATAGTAGAGGAAGCAAGACTGAGATGGTATGGACATGTAATGAGGATGTTGGAGTACATGAGATAGTAGAGGAAGCAAGACTGAGATGGTATGGACATGTAATGAGGATGTTGGAGTACATGAGATAGTAGAGGAAGCAAGACTGAGATGGTATGGACATGTAATGAGGATGTTGGAGTACATGAGATAGTAGAGGAAGCAAGACTGAGATGGTATGGACATGTAATGAGGATGTTGGAGTACATGAGATAGTAGAGGAAGCAAGACTGAGATGGTATGGACATGTAATGAGGATGTTGGAGTACATGAGATAGTAGAGGAAGCAAGACTGAGATGGTATGGACATGTAATGAGGATGTTGGAGTACATGAGATAGTAGAGGAAGCAAGACTGAGATGGTATGGACATGTAATGAGGATGTTGGAGTACATGAGATAGTAGAGGAAGCAAGACTGAGATGGTATGGACATGTAATGAGGATGTTGGAGTACATGAGATAGTAGAGGAAGCAAGACTGAGATGGTATGGACATGTAATGAGGATGTTGGAGTACATGAGATAGTAGAGGAAGCAAGACTGAGATGGTATGGACATGTAATGAGGATGTTGGAGTACATGAGATAGTAGAGGAAGCAAGACTGAGATGGTATGGACATGTAATGAGGATGTTGGAGTACATGAGATAGTAGAGGAAGCAAGACTGAGATGGTATGGACATGTAGTTAGGATGTTGGAGTACATGAGATAGTAGAGGAAGCAAGACTGAGATGGTATGGACATGTAATGAGGATGAATAGCTTCAGCTGTGTCATTGTCTATGGAGTGGAATGTGGTAGCAGTACCGTGCCCTAATGGCCACTATGTATCTTGATGGTTGTTTGCGAAGGGAACTTGACCGACAGGTGGAGAGTTCCACTCATTAATGTCACTTGTTGAGTTGCAGTTTTCTCCCGAACACGCTCCGAACACTGTCAACATACGATGTAAACAGTTTAAAAGTTAGTTCTGGTGTCTGATGATAATTTTAAGAGTTCATCAAAAATAAACTGTAAAGGTATATGAGAAGACTTATTCTACAACTCCACCGGTGGCATGGAAACCTAATTTGACCCACTCCCTTCCTGAACCCACTCCCTTCCTGAGCTGTTAGGTGTACAACCCAAACTTAAAAAAACACACTTTTAGATGCAATGAATCACAGGATGTCCAGCGACCTGGAAAAATCAGGTAATTCTCACACATTTATTTAAAAAATACACAACTTATATTTACAATAATCATAATAACATTCTTTTCAGTTAATATTCATTGCTAATCCCTTTTAACACAGTTGTCCTTGATGAGCATAGTAATGTAAATTCTCGAGGTCAACATGTGATCTTTCCATCTCTCTACTGTGCGTCCCTAGCCAAAACTGAAGCACAGCTACACGCATGAAAGGAGAAGAAACTATGGCTGTTACAATGAAAAGAACACATTTCATACTTTACACTGCTGCCAATGGACAAAGAGGTAATAGTTGTTTCTTAAAGAAAATTGATTGTTACCACCCAATCCCCCGACCTAGGTTTCATTCTATCGGAACTCATCAGGGGGGAGGGTGAAACGCGCAACGCAACTTCCTAAAAGAGGAAACCAAACAATCCACCTTTCCTGGACCTTCTTCCAAATATAATTCAATTACCTCATAAAGCGAAAAGAGGTTTTCCTTATAGAGTTATATCAAAATGTTCACACTGAAATCTTAGTTAGTTTGCAAAACCCAATAGGTCATTGCTATAAGCTGATAGCCTTTAACCCCTTCATAGAATGACACAATTTAAGAATGCGTATGTGTCTAGAGATATGTTAAGTTACAATCTTAACATAATGATAGTAATAATTTACGGTGACTGGAAAAGTTGGAAACTTAAAGGAGTTATAAAATACAATTTTGCTGGATACCTTGAAGGAGAGAAAACCAAAGAGAATAATAGAAAAATACCTAAGGGTGATTTACACGATGCTGCTTTTATTCGCTTTGAACAAGCTTTATAAGTTGGCAAATTTTCTAATGAAGCGGCTTCTTTTATTCTCTTGGGTCATAATTTTGAAGACACAACAAATAAAAGATGCTAGCTGACAAGTTGAACACGCTCTGGCAAAGTGAATAACCAGCTGCCTTTACCAGCAACGTCAAAAGAAGCAGTGTGTTGGCGCTTTTAAGAGTGACCAGCGAATGTGTCTGCGGGCAGCTGGCTATAAACCTTGTTTGAAATACATGTGCGAGGTGAGTTTTTTTGGCGCCGCCATGACACTCAAGACTGGCTACATGCTCGTGACTTACCATTTCTTAGAAGCATTGTGTAAACGTTGATCAGCTAGCAAAACTTGCAGCCATATAGAGTCCAGGTGGCGTCAAAAGAAGTCGGTGTAAATCGCCCTTAAGAAAGAGATGGAGGTATTTTACTTAAGTGACCTGTCCAAAGGTGTGAAACAGTTGTTGATGATAATGTTGTTTGTTCTTGTGATTTCTCCTTGATTCTCAATATTGAAAGTCACATCAAAAATGTCAGTCCTATCTAGTCTGGTTACCCAACGATAAATCAGAGGTTTGAATCAAGTAGATGTGCTTTTTTACCCTCTTTACAATAATGAAGGTACATTTGCTCTACACTCCATTATTGTGAATTGAGGAACAGCCCAGTGTTGTCTGAAGTAAAAAAACTAATATATTCATGGGGATGTTTTAAGTTTACCTTGCTATGGTTGGTAGTACTTGTTGATACACTTCGTGTATTTGATTGTTTTTTTTCTAAGCTTTCCTGCAACCAAACATCACAGTACGACATTACACATTTTGTTGTTTCGAATCAACCAGTCTTGAACATGTAAACCAAACAATTTGAAGAGGAAACAAGGGTGAGATGGTATGGACATGTAATGAGGATGGGAAGACTGGAAGAGAGGCCAAGAAAGGCGAGGAAGGAGCAGATAAAAACAGTGTTCAAGTGAAAGGAGAAGAATGACGGAGATTAAACGAGGTGGAAGGACGGAGGAAGATGGAGGCATTCTACTAAACAGACCCAACCACGGGCTGCAAACAGTTGATGATTTCGAGATCTTTTAATTTTTCACCAATTGCAAGATTATATTTAAAAAAATATACAAAAGGAAGGTACTCCACAACAAAGATCTGTTGTTTGTATTTCTTTCATTCTCCGTTTGGCGTCCCGATATTATTTCGTTAGCTGGAATAGTATATCTCCTTGTGTTTTGATTATTGCTAGACAATGATGCAAGAATTCTCATCTGTAGATATGTAGCGTGTCCATATAGGCAACACTGCACTACTATCTTAAAAAAAATTCTACAAAATTAATTCTCAAGATTAGAACTTGTAATACAGCAATACTCTTTCGACGGTTTAGGGGCCTGAGAACTGACGAAAGTCGAAACATACTCTTTATTTGGCTTGCTAATGCATTAGGTATGAATAGCTTGGTTATAACAATTACATTAATAGGTAATATTAATATATTCAATCATGGTGGCTACAGGCGGAAAACGTGTAATTCTGCAAAAACATAGTCGAACAAAGGTGAGAGATTTTGTTTGTTGATGTTAACAAAATGTATTGCCTGTATACAGAATGTATTTTAACACGTGAGGGTTTTACAGGGTTTGATTCATTTATACAGGAACACAAATAATACCTGAAACATTAAAAACTGGAGAAAGAACTTATAAGAATGTCGAGGTTTAGGAGCTGTTAAGACTATTTTATAAACTATATTGTCTCTAATAAATGGAACATTTGCCGTTCACCAAGAAAAACTGTAACTAGGGTAATTTTTAAAATATTGTTTGGAAAAGTTGGGTAGTTTTCTAGTAAAGGTTCTATAGCAACCATGTTCAACGCGGACAGTTAAAATGACTTCTGTCCGAAACTGAATGACAATACCTTGAGCGACTGAGCGGAGCAGGCCAAGCATCTGCTCTTTCTGGACGAGGGTTGTGCGGGAGGTGGAGTCTCGGGGCTCTCGGGCAATGGGATCACCTTGGGCTTGTAGATCCCCACACGGCGTAAGAAACTGTTCAAAAATAGTGATTATAAAATACATACTTCCCAGAGTGACCAACATTTGTCTCACACCTCTACGGCCATTCGGTGGATTGCAATCATGGAGAGTAACCATTTCCCCCCGTTCTACGTCGAATCAGATTGGGGCATCTCCGTCCAATATTTGCTGTCCATAAAGAAAGCACTACTTATAGTTTATTCTTTTACCTGCGTCTATTAACCCATCAGTGTTGCGTGCATGTACAGTAGCCTCATGACTTCTTTGGTGCTGACCAACAGTTTACAGCTGAGAGCTGACAGTTTTGAAAAGTTACCAGATCAAATTATGTATACCTACGCCGGACCATATGATCTGCAAAAACATGTGTTTAGCAGCTGTCACTTCTGACAGTCAAGATTTAGGTATCTACCTAAATTTCAACTGTCAGAAATCAACTGTGAGCTGTCAGTCAGCACCAAAGAAGCCATGGGGCTACTGTATACTACCTATGCTAATAATGTTAGGTATGAGAACGTGTGTGGAGGAAGAGAGGGAGAACCACCCTCATTACACCCGACCGGCATTCAACCTCCTGTCTTCATATCATCCGCAGTCCAATCTATTACGAGAGTCTTGGACCAATCAACCAGACACACAAGTCAATATATTTATTAAAAAAAACAAAACTAATGGTTCGTTGGTTGGCTACAGTGTACAGAGCAAAATGTCCATCATCACACAAAACTCAAGAGGTAAGCTAAATACCCCCACTGATTTAAAACTAAGGACTGGGTTTGGTTTCAGTTTGAAATGGTCAGCCATTACTGTCAAGTCAGTTCCGTGTAAGAATGAACAACTACTTTGAACAGATATATAGTAGAGAGACAAGGCCAGCGACACATTACATCTCATTCAAGTCCTACGGTAGTTTCATCCCAAACCACTCTTAGCGCTAAGTTTCGTCACCTGTACCTGACAATGTCCGAATACTCGTCCACACATCAAAATGGTGAGTTGATCTTAGCTCGCTAATCTGGGCTGAGCCGGTCGCCATCGTCTAACCTAGGGTCACTCCGTGAAGGAACTCCACCACTTAGTTGACCTCGCTGACGACGCGGAGAAACTCACTTGGGTGGAGGGGTGATCCAATGGTTGTCCAATCTGTTGCGACTCATGATGGCCCCCATGCGGCGCAGGAGTCTGAAGTTGTCCTTCTCTATCCGGGCTGTATTTTCCTCTTCCCGCTGGACCTTCTTCAACTTGCAGCAGACGTGAGCCCGGGCCACCGGAGGAGTCGCGTCGATAGCGGGCAACGCCGACTCCAACTGTGAGCAGCGATATCTTACTCTAAGTCCACAGGGTACACTAATGTGCTAGATTGAATTCATAGGAAGTGTAACCGGATAGGTGACCTGGCGGTCTAGGGGGTAAGGTGTCAGACTTCTGTGCTGGCGGCCGGGGTTCAATCCTCGGTCCCGGCACAGATTTATCTCACAATCACCCTACCATTACACATGAGCGTAAGTGCGTATAACCCGAACGGGTAGTAAGACGCGGTGCTAATAATAATAATGTAACAAGATTTGAGAGGGAAGACCACAATCTCCCAGACATGGGCAGTCCATTATATTCTGATAGTTACACCACGGACCATTTGACTATTGAAGCAGGTATACCAACTATCGACACAGCCAGTTTATTGCCTATTATTGCAGAACTTAGAAGTAGACAAAGAAAATGAGTTCGTGGAGATTGTAATTAAATAAAAAATTAGGGTCTAAAGAACGTAAAGAGCCTACATCATAGTTGGAGTGTTTTTAAATAGGTCTAGACCTAAGAAGTAAATCAAAAACTACGGGATAATATCAATGTTGAGCAACGAATTATATCAACTGTTCCAAACAGTAGGCCTCTATTGGACTAGTTCTGTAAGAATCAAATCTCACATGTAAAGTATTTTAACACGTTTTGGTGGTCGCAATAGAGTGGACAGCCGACGACGGGAGATCAAGGTTTGAATCTCACTAGGGTGAACTGGGAATGGTTTTTCTTAAATAGTTTTCCACACAAATGAGGGTTCCCATACTTTATATTTAACCCATTAGTGCAATTAGTACCTGAATGGGTAGTAAGGTGCGGTGCTAGAATAAAAACTACAATATTTTACTTTATAATTATAAATAGTTATATAAACCTATTTATTTTATGTTACGAATCATAAACGAGCCCCAGCTAACAAATATAACCTTCCATGTCTCAAACAATTAAGGGTTTGGTTGTTGGATTGGATAAAATATTAAATAAGTTAGTTTATTTTAACAATATTGTCCATTCTAACCTAGTTTATGATAGCAAATAAATGTAATAATTATTGCGCACACGAAACTTCTCAGATCAACGTCCTGCGACTTAAAGTAGCCCCATGGCTTCTTTGGTGCTGACTGACAGCTTACACAGCTGACTTCTGACAGTCAACATTTAGGCATAATACCTAAATTTTGACCGTCGGAAGTGACAAATGCTAAACACATGTTTTTGCAGATCATATGGTTCGGCGTAGGGGTACATAATTTGGTCTAGTAACTTTTCAAAGCTTTTAGCTGTCAGTCGGCACCAAAGAAGTCATGGGGCTACTGTAGCTTTATAGTAGATCTACTTATCACCTTACATATATAGCCTAATTAATAAGTGGATTTTTCCCATAATTAACCTTATATAGGCCTACCCTATTTATGAAATACTATTAGTATTTCCAGTTTCACTAAAATACATATTTATTAGCTATAGATATTTTCTGAAGAGATTTTAACCCTACGGAAAGAAAGTAAGGCGATTAACCCATGTAAATGAACAAATAACACAGCAAATCAGTTATGGTTAACAGTTTATGTCTATTTACTCGATGTTACACGCTTTTATCTAAAAAATGCACAGTAAGGAGCACATCGTATCTGCCCTTTAGTAAAGTGTACTGTAAGAGGTGCATCAGCACACTTAAAAGAGGATTCAAACTCCAATAAAATATGACTTCCACCCTGTAAGTCTGCACACTTGACACTTTCAAGTGCACTTAGCTTCCAAGGCTAATATTAAATTAGCTATTATTCACTTTAGTGACCTTGTGTTGATTGAATGATAAGAACACAATTTTTCAAAGTTATTGGATTGATATGTATGTTTACAGTCTCCCCTAGAACTTTATTGTAGGGTGACCTGGTGGTCTAGGGGTAAGGTGCCAGACTTCTATGCTGGCGGCCGGGGTCCAATCCTAGGTCCTGGCACAGATTTACCTGATTACCAAACCCTTCCTTCACCTCTGACAAGACATCTTGTGAATGTGGGGAATGCCAGGCCTCCACCGTGGTTCGGATTCCACGTTAAACTGTAGGTCCTCCATTTCATCTCACAATCACCCTACCATTACACATTAGCGTAAGTGCGTATAACCCGAACGAGTAGTAAGACGCGGTGCTAATAATAATAATAATAATAATAATAATAATAATAACTTTATTGTAAAACATAATGATCATATGGGCCATACTAATGTTTGTTTTGTTTTTTGTAATGTAATATATTATTGCTATCATTCCGAATCCTTAGTTTCGAGACATCGTGTTAACGATCAATCAAATGAAACCATTTCAAACAATTCTATAAAAGCAATCGACATTTTCTCCAAGGAACTATTTTCCATAATTTTGTTCAGCGGTGGGAAACTATTCTAGCGCTACCACCTCTGGGAACTTTACGCGATGTTAGGTCAGAGTTGTGTTAGTTCAAAGGATGGTCGTTAGATGCTTTCAGCAGCTGGGAAGCTAAGGTGCTGTCCTACGTGAGCAAACGGGTGCGGGCGGCACGGAAATATCAAACTAGAATTAGAATTAATTAATAATCAGCGAAGTAATAATAATATTTAGCACCGCGTCTTACTACCCGTTCGGGTTATACGCTTTAAGTACCAATTACTATAATGGATTAGGAATCGGGAAGGGTGAATTAGAGGAAGTGAACCCGCATTTGCGTGGAGGGAGAGTGGAAAACCATTTGGAAAAACCACCCCCAGTTCACCCGACTGAGATTCGAAACTCAATCTCCCCGTCCTCAGCGGTCGAACTCAACACGACAAGCGCGTTAGCCAAGTACGCCACCGAGGCGGGTATCAGCGAAGTAAAGAGTAGAAGAATTCTTTGGGATATTAAGGATAAACACTATCATGACAGGTTACTTGTGGATAGAGAGTGGTCCAAAATCTCTGAAAATGTTGGAATACCAAGTAAGTTTACTTTTTTTGAAATTATATATTGCAATAAACAAGTAATTTAATTTGTTTGAAATTATACTGCATAAATGCTGCAATGAAAATGTGAATTAAAAAACTAATCAAGTTTATAAATCCATTAAACATCAGATGTAGGGGCAATGGGCTGATTGTCTTTTTTTGTTAACAAATATATAAATATATATTTATTTTATTTATTAATATATATAGGTGCAACCAGACAAAATGCCTGTTGTTGTTTCTCATGATTTGGAATTTGTTTAGTGTTGAAATAATTAATTGATTTTCTATTAATTCAAATAGTTTGATTTTTTGACAAATAAATTATCTTTATAAATACAATAAATTAAAAGAAATGTCACAAGAAACAAAATATTATGTTTGGAAAATTAATATGTAAGACATTGTTAGGATTACACCATTACACCAACTGCTTCTAATTTATTTTGTATGACCGGATGAAGACAAGACACCTAATACATTTCTGTAAACTTTTTTTCACTATCCTAAATGTTTAAAACTAATTTGTTTCGATCCAAGCCAATGCTAGAATGTTTATATAGCCTCTTGGCGCTTTTTATATAACCAAATAAAGAATCAATCAATCAATCAATCAATAATAATAATATTGAAAAGTCAAGCAGGCCCATCTATGTTAATTATGAGTATACACTTTTATTTACAAAATAAGATCCAAGCGTTTCTCAATTATAATATCTTTACCTACCCTTTTAGTTTCCAATTGATCTTGGACGGATTTTTCAGATACAGCCAATCACTTTTATTGAATTTCAATACCTGATATCATTTCAAAATGTATTAATGTAAATATTAAGTACCTTGAGTCTATGATTGTGGTAGCGGCGTTGCTGCCAAGGCTGCACCAATAGTAGTTCTCTTCTTGTTAACATACTTTATCAAAAATTAAAGTATACTTTACCACAACAATGATTTTGAAAACTATATCAATTATTTTGTTTACTTCAGAGTTTAAAAAATAACGATCGCATGGCAAACGATAGAATGGCATTTTCATGTAGAGCTAATATGCTTTAAGCGCTAAAGTGGTCGAAACGTGAACTAACTAAAAAAAAGAAAGTTCATTTTCAAATATATTAATATGTATTTATTAAATCAAACAACTTATGGAACACCAATATTCCAGAATTATTATTAGATAATTAATTAATTATCATTAATCGAAAGCTTTGAGCCTAGTCTACAGACTCCTTAAACTTATCGTCCTTAGCGAACGTATAATCTTCATGTTTTAAATTTGGTGCGCACATTCCGAATCCTTAGTTTCGAGATATAGTGTTAACGAATGGGAAAGTATTATACTATGTCCAATCAAATGAAACCATTTCAAACAATTCTATAAAAGCAATCGATATTTTCTCCAAGGAACTATTTTCCATAATTCTGTTCAGCGGTGGGAAACTATGCAAACGCTACCACCTCCGGGAACTTTACGCGATGTTAGGTCAGAGTTGTGTTAGTTCAAAGGATGGTCGTTAGATGCTTTCAGCAGCTGGGAAGCTAAGGTACTGTTCTACGTTGCAACGCCGCCCCNCACCCCCCCTTTTCTATACTAGGGTGAGGATGACTGGAAAATCAGGCGATAATATTGCCTTATTTTAACAACATATCTTTATTTTATAATAAACAACGAAATAGTACAAAATTTAGTACATCAACAAAAAATAGAGCGTGAAGCGCGTCTTCCTTCCTAACATAGACACAGGTCCGTTTACAGTACGGAGACCTTAACTTAACAATACTCAACGATGCAGGGAAATGTAACAAAGGGTAACAGCAAATGCTAATACGCATGCGCGATGAATATAATTACAAATATCAAACAACAACCCTAAACGACTAATATCAAAGTCTATGGTTTCAGGCTCGAAGATTATTTAATCTATTAAAATGAGCTATAAAGCTATACATATTTATAACTCCCACGTAACATATCACAGTAGAAGTCAGGTGCCAATGCGCTAACAACCCTCAATAAATTTCATAATGTTACTCAAATGTAACAATAATAACAATCAACAGTGGACCAAGTCCCAACCTATCATATAAGTGCCCTAACTTATTGTATTTATCCAGACGACACCTAATTATAAGCATAATCAATGAATGGTCACAAGACGGGTGGTAAGCCCGAGACGCAGAGAGAGCTTGACTCTACGCACTCAATAGTGTATAAATATATCAACAAAGCCAATAGGCACAATTAAATCGGGCAAGAGCCCAAATAAGACGGCAGAAAGGCGACGGCATTTTCAACTACCGCGAGAAGCGCATGGCGTT
Organism: Timema shepardi; assembly: GCA_902151425.1. NCBI lineage: Eukaryota > Metazoa > Arthropoda > Insecta > Phasmatodea > Timematidae > Timema > Timema shepardi. The sequence continues at coordinate 32,327 of CABFVX010002846.1, read as the reverse complement.
GCAAAGTTCAATATTCCAATATGAGTTAAGTGCTGAACAATAATTTTGACTGGTTTCCGCCCATTACGCCGAAAGAGAATTTTGGTGCTAAACAATAAATCCAGGGTCCTACGTCGCCGTTCTCACCTTAGGTCAGCTGGTGGTGTAATAAGTAACCATCGACCACCAACGTACCATTATATATACAAAAATGAATTCGTAGATAGGGGGAAGGGACGCAAGGAGAGGGAGGGAAGGAGAAGCGATAAACAAGACGATGAGATGGATCGGGCAACTAGTCGAACAATCTAGATGCTACGCGTGGCGGAACAAGGAACTATCTTCTTTTGTTTCTGGCCAGTCATGGGTTTGTTCCCTGCAGCAGTCGGTTGAGCGCTCCGCTAGTCTATCGGGCGGTCCGTTGGAGTGAGGATGTCGGTACTAGTGCTCGTGTGCTACAGCTCGTCACGGAGGTTCGGTGAGTGTCACCCCATTCGATTTAGCCATAATTCGTAACTCGTTACATCCAACTTGTAACTTGTTTGTGGCACTTTAACTGTTCTTTAAGCACTCACTTTCTCGGGTTGTGAACTGAATTTAATTTTATTATTTCAGTTTACCAGGCCCTCCACGTTGAGAAGACATTATTGTAACGTTTAAAAGAGCTAACCTGATATGTTTTTTCACCGCCATTAGGGTGACATTTGATATAATGATTGAATTGGGTTCAAGTTTTCTGTTCTGTATTGTAACAATTAAAAAGAGATGATATCTTATTTTAGAAATTAAAATATCTGGTGTTTTATAGTTTTTTATTTTAAGTAGATAAACAGCTTTTTGCTAGATATTTCACACGTTGTAGATTTTAATTTAAAAGACCGACTATTGCGTCATATGCATGATAATTCCCGACACTTGAAATTTAGAGCACGGATTAAGATACCACATACTCTACCCACACGGCTCCTCGTCTGGAAGGAAAGTGAAGAGATGCGTACCCTGAAGGGGTATATCTAGCGACATTTCCTTCTCGAAACTTCTTAGAAACAAAAAGGTGCAGTCATCCAAGTGTGTTTCTGTCTACAAAACTGTGTTGTCTTTTTAAAGTCGCCATACCTTGCAACTTAACACAAATAAATCTGACTAACCGCTCTCATTTATAATATAGTAATTTTGAATATAGACGTGAATAATAAATTATTGTGATGTATAATTCCATATCATTACAACACTGATATGTCTCTGGTGGGTATAGCCTCGACTCTGTTATGTCTCTGGTGGGTATAGCCTAAGACACCGCTATGTCTCTGATGGTTGTAGATTAACACACTGTTATGACTCAGATGGTTAGAGACTAAGACACTGCTATGTTCTGAGGAGTAGAGCTTAAGAAACTTCTATGTCTCATGTCAGTATAGCCTTAGACTGATTTGTCTCTGATGGGTATAGCCTAAGACACTTGTATGTCTCGGCTGAGTATAGCCTAAGACTCTGATATGTCTCAGGCAGTTATAGCCTAAAATACTGTTATGCATCAGATGAGTATAGCCTAGAACACTCTTATGTATCAGGTAGGTATAGCCTAAGACACAGCTATGACTAAGGCGGGTATAGCCTAAGACACTGATATATATATATATATATATATATATATCTGGTTAGTATAAACTAAGACAATGCTATGTCTATGGTGAGAATAGCTTAAGACACTGCTATGTTTTAATTAGTACATTATTACACTCTTATTTTGCCATTAATCAACTCATATATTTTTTTAAGCGTTCTTCATAATTTATAATTTTTCACGCTAAATTTTTTTTATACATAATTCATATTAAAGAATAATTATGAAGTAAGTAAAAAAACCGTATAAAATGTATATTGAACTCACAGTCCTCGAGGGAGCAAATGCTCTTCGTATTATGTATATACTGTAACATTACATTGCATAATGTAACAATAGGACCCACCCCATGCTGACGTTAACGCATATATCTCTCAGTGAATCATACTACCCGCTCCAATAATTACGACACTATTAGGATCCCTACAATGGTAATCTTCTCTGTTGTAGTTCACGTAAGTTAATAAGACATGATAAAACAATACTGAACAATATATTTCCCTACATAATCCAATTCAATATTAATAAACTGTTCATGTACTTACCAATTGAATCTGCTTACACTAATAACCTGAAAGGCTGGTCTACACCTGGCGTCCTAAATTGACGAGTGGGTCGGGTGAGCTACGATGTTCCTACAAGACGTAGGCCTCACAGCCCTGTTCTACTAACGTGCAATGGGCCGTCCAACATTGAATCCGACTAGAAAATAACTATTCATCTGCCCTCTGATGGTAGGAAGATGAACTACTTTCAAAACATCGGATGATTGAAGAAATAGGCTGAAGTTCCGATGGAGCAGTTGAACCGTTACGCCTAACTAGGCGTGTCCAAATACAAAAGATAATAATAATAAGCTAGAAGAAAAATTTAGAGTGTGCTGGGTGAGTAAAAAAGCAAAGTAAAACTGGGCAAAACCTAACTGGAGCCCAGCACACGCAATGATAACTATTGCGGGACTCGTCCCTGCGGTCACCCTCAAACTCAATAATACATGTCATTAACTAGAAACGTGACTACTCCTCTGGTTTGAATATTAGACGACATATTTTAGTTGAAGTAACCTACCTAAGGATGAGTATATAAAAAGGTCAAATACAAACATAATAGTCTAGAGATCTTTTATTTAGATTCAACAAGATATGGATAACAATTTATTGAAAGCAATAGCCTCAAAAAAAGGAGAGAATACAACATATGCAACCTTGCGTCATGGCCTCATAGGGAGGTCGCAGAACGTATAAGCGAATAGCTTCGCTACTAAAACTTGGTTAAGCAAAAAAAACAAACACTAACTGACTCTTGACAATAACCTTTGTATAAATGTCAATGTTCAACATAAAAATATTGAGTTATTTCCTGTCAGCCGTTCATTATCTCTCTTTCCCATAAACGGGAACAATATGCAATATCCCAAATTACAGAAAGCTAAAGTTGACGCTAGTCAGATAAACCCATAATAACTCGCCAACACTAAACAAATATTTACCCAACACTTAGTCGTCATGGCGGCTATCATTAACTTCTCATACGCGCTGATGGCGCCTAATACTCTAAGTTCAAGAGAGAACGATTAAACATAAAATATGAACAGAGCAATTCAATAAACGGAATCTAATGATGTTATATTTCAATAAGCAAAAGGCCAAAACCTAACATCTAACATGGAGTAATATAAATTAAAGTCCCTTATGCTTAGAGAAAATGTATAGTTAAAATAAATATTTATGTCGCTAGATATTCTATTATTGCCCAATTCTTAAACTTAATACTCAAAACAAACAACATGGACCAAGTTTAAAGTTACAGTATATCGATATTAAAAATAATCACAAGTGAGAAAAATATATTCTTGAAACAATGTATTTTCATTGGAGTTCGTTATTATCAAAAATAAATACAAGTCCAAAAGATATCTTATTGAAAAAGACACCATATCTCAGCCCATTTAAGAGATAAAAGCTTAAGTCCGCAATACTTGACGTCAATAATACGTG
>CABFVX010002846.1:0-28360 GCA_902151425.1 Timema shepardi | reverse complement strand
GTTCCAAAGAATATAACGAGGCGTGGAATGTTCTACAAGCATCTCGGTGGCAGACTTGAGCATAGGTGGAGTGTTTCTTCTTCCTTGTTGAGGATCTTTGCTGCGGGAAAGTCGTTGCAGAATGTTGGGATAGGCGTGGCCTTCAGTACGTTGTGATCAGTCGTGTCGCTCGGGTGTGTAGTCGTGTAGCCGATCCGACCGCCGACGGAGTTGTTAAAATAGGTAAGTTGATTGTTATTGTTTGGTTTCGGCTAGCTTGTGGCAAACAATGCTACACAGTATCAACAAAGGTGTATGTGACTTTTTGAAGACACCGTTGATGTCACCAAGCGTGTGTTTTGTTCTCCCATCTTCTCTCCCTTGCAACGAAACCCTACTATATAATGGGCTGCCCAAGTATGCCAAATTTGACTATCATGATAACTACGATCGACGACGGACCATTGTCTTGGACCTGGGCAATGGCAGGATAAACATGTATATTGTATCGGAATCGTAACTATGGCGACTCGTATAATGAACTCTGATTTACTTTCAACTCTTAGTTTTTTTGTATATAAAACTTTAATATTCTTTTTCTAAATCTAACTATCTTAATATGATCATTCTATATAAAATGAAACTCTATATTTTGTATTGCGCCACTTGGGCGCTAGTGTCTTTTTGGAGAATTCAATCATGCATATATCCACAATTATTAATTGTTTTAAAATTTGAACGAGTTAAATTTAATGTGTTTGAAATTGTGGAAAATATATTTATATTTTCTAAACATCGAGGTAACATTTCTTATATTGTTTGCATATTGAATTATCGTAAAGTAAAGTAACTATTATTATTATTTATGTATTAATGATGACTTTAATTAACTTTTGCATATTTAGTTATCTATTTTTAAAGTATGTATTAATAGGACATTTGCATTATTGTTTGGGTTCCTAATTCTGAGTCAGGATCAGATAGTCCCGGGGGAGTTTGACTAAAGTCTGTTAGCCAAACTCTCGTGTTATGTAAACTCCGTTGTATAAGATATACTGGTTCAAGTAACGTAATTTAAAGCTTCATTCTTTGTATATAAAGAAACCTTTGTAACCGTTTCAAGGTGCCCATTAGGCCCTTATATTAATCAATTGTATTAAATTCATTCCGTAATGTTGTTGTGTCTCATATAGACTGAACCATCAGAATAGTGAATGGGTTCCAAGTTTGTTTCTTTCTTGTAAATATACCTGCACAACTTTGATAATATAAAGTTGTTTTCAATAAGTTTGGTTTTCAACATAACTCATTATGATATAATGATAACATGTATAGTTTTCTGCGCTATTGTTATTGTTTTGAATAAACCGCTCAAATTGTTGCTTTTAAATATTGCTAGTAATTTCCCTTGTCACTTGTCCCTTAGATTCACCCACTCCCTTTTGTTATATTTACTGGTCGTATGATAAAAAGGATTCAGAGAAGGTGTAACAATACAAACTATAAAAATAAATAAAGTATTAATTAAGATTTGAAGAGCGTAACAAAGTTCGAAACTGGGGAGTTTTTTCTTTAAATAAGTTGATGTAAGCTAATATATACTATGATTTTTGAAGGAAGCTCGTTTGGAAGGTTTTCTCTCGTATCAGAATCCTACACAATAGTAGTGTTTAGGTAGGATAAAGGATCATTCAGAAGAGAATATCTACTTCCTTTATACATTGCTGTTCATCCTATAAAATACTAAAATATAATCAATTTCTGGTACAACATAAAGCTTTCTATATTTTACCATGATGACTGTACTGTAACGTTTACCGTCACATGGAACACACTGCAGATATTTAGCCTGGCCCGCTAAAGGTGGATTTACTTATTGTGGTAGCATGCCCACAATAGTCTAATACGTCCAGTGATGATCGGACGTCAACATTGCCCACTTCATTCACTAGAGTGCTATAGAAAATCCAACGGCGCTATGAATAATCTGTGACCAACGTCATAACATGATCGCTGAGCTGTTGATTTGGCAAATGAGACTAGTTTTGTGTCGGCTGTCCTATTTCTTAATTGTGTGTTGGACTTGAACGCTTGTGCTGATAAGACCCTCTGTCTCCGTTGAGAGGATTTGGTGCTAATATTTAGTGGCAGAGGTAAGTTGGACCTTTTAATGTTATTTAATTACTATAATATATACTCTCGGTTATAACTTTCAAAGTTGTTTTACTTTTCGTAATGTTTACAAATTTCCCCAGTTCTAATGGGACTAGAATGAAATAATTGGCCGGTCATGCAGGGTGTAAGCTACCCGGCGTAAGACCATTTAATATAACAAACCCTTTGATCTGGTTGGATTAAGTGTTATGTATGATAATAATATTCTATCTAAACTGTGATATTTTACTAATTTGTGTCCTCCATGGGAATATATGCGGGCAATATTGGGGAACCATATTTGATGTCCACAGTTTGGGTTATCACTCAGTGTTACTATGTAGGATGATTAATTTGATCACTTATCTCCCCTAATTAGCACTACATGTATGATAACTACATAACTGTGCCGGAATCTTTTATTTTCATGCTATTTATTTTTAACTATTTACCTAAATGTCAGGTCTGGTTGTTTTATGAAAAACTAAATACTTAGATTATTAGGGTATTAACGATTTTAAAAACGTTCTTAACAGGATAGAGTGCCCCGTACTATTTTGGTGGGAAATTCTAGACCCCCTTTTTTATTAGTATTATTTTATATCAAAGTTTATACTTGGAATGTTGATGCAAAAGTCTTTTTTTTAAACTTATTATATAATACATTTTAGTTGCTTTAATTAAATCTGGTAATTGACCTTTATAAAGGGTTACATTTATTGTTGGAACCATACTATTTATACACGTGATTTGTAGGGTTTCTGACTCGGAGTCTGGGGTTTATTTACCGGCCCGTGTTCTGCCAACTACGGACCACCTTCGTGGTACTTCTTCAGTGGTTGCCTACCTATGACTGGTGACCTGAGGCACTCACGAGTGAAGTTTTGCCGAGTCGCATACCAACTTGGATACCCCTGAGGTTCCGCGTGGAACGTGTGGTCACGTGTGTCGCCAGCCTTCACCGAGACCGATATGTGATACATTAGATTTTTTTCTCTAAACCTAACTTCGAGGATGCTGACATATGAAGATTGACTTTGGGTGGAACTATCCGAGGTAGTGACCGCTAGTGACTGTCGGCGAATCCGCGTGACTCCTGTGTCTACTGTAGGGAGCGTTATCTTGAACCATTGTGCACATTAATCTGATTCTTTCAGCGCGGTGGCCGCTCGCGGCTCATCTGTTTTAGTATATCGTAATCTGTGTTGGTATCTTGTTGGTTAACTATTAAGACTGAACTATTATTAGTATCATTACTATAGTTCTTAAGGATTATGTGTGGTAGTGTTGATTTAGTTATTCGTATTATTATTATTATTATTAGGTTAAGCCTTCAGGCCAATGGAAATCCCTTTCAACCAAAATATGGGCTCTCAACATTGAATATTATTTAATTTAGTGTAATTTTGTTAAGTGTTAAGTTTAAGTTAAAGCCCCATGAACGTGGAAGATGGTTGGACCATTAGACTTGTGTACCCGATCAAGCCTCATGCTGTTTTGAAGTAGTTTTCGTGTGTGTAGTAAAATTTGAGTTATAACTTGATTACTTTTGAATTTTATCCTAATTACTTATGATTAGAGCTTTCCGATATGGTTAATCTATAGAGTGGTTAAAGATGGATACTTAATAAAGGCTGGGAGAATACCTGCCCAGAGGAATAACCGTATAATACAATATGGTTATTCTGATTTTCCTTATCGTTGTAGGTACTCCTAACTTATATGAGTCATTTTCATTTTGTAAATTATTACAGTAACACTAGAGAAACGTTTTCATGGTTTGGATAAACGTTAGTCTACATTTTTTATTAGCAGGTTGTGCAGATTCGATTACGGTAAACATATTAGGGCCTTTGGATATAATATTTATTGGTGGTTTAAGTAAACGGTTGAAGTTGATCCCTGTCTGAACGGTCACTCATCAGTCTGGGTCTGCCTTACTAGGGGAGTGTTGATTTTTCCACTTTTCATCTTGCGAATGGACGAATTCCTCGTTATAGTTCATGTGCACTACCGCCAACGAGGTGGCGCCCAACAGTCAAAACTCTCCTGGGTCGATCTTGAATTTAGTGTGACCGTTACCAAAAGCTCCATGACCCCGTCCTTGTCCACTGCTGTAACCCGGGAATGTTCTAGTACAATGAAGTGATCAATCCCCACCAACAAACATTCCATGGACTTACACCATTTAATCGTTGCTTATATCCGTCCAGGTCACGTCAACTTAAGAAAAATCACCTGACTGATAAAAGTGTACGCAAAAACTGTTTGAACAAAGTGTGTACTGTGTCATAATATTCTGCCAGGGCGTAGTCTCCCCAGGGTTTGGACAACGCGCAAGCGTGTGAACTTGGGGAAGAAAATAATAAGTTCTCCTGACTCCCCCCGCCGTGCATTTCCATCAAGCATTGCAGTGCGCATGCGTCTGTACAATATCAATTCATGGGTGGACGTTGATGACCACATTAAGGATTACATCATGTGTTCTCTAACCCTACCAGCTTTCCCCCGCTGAGAAGGACTGTAAAAGCCAATGATTATTATTGTGATTTACTCTTTGATGTCCAGCGAGTTGTAGTGACTTACTCATGTTCTATGTAAGTTAAAATTCATTTTAGGTCTGTTTATTGTTTTATCAAAATCTCATTTTTTGGGAATAACTATTTAAGATCATGTGAGGGGAAGTACTTATTATGTTATGGCTCAGTTTCATAAATATATATATATTTTTTACTAAATTTACATTTTGGTCTGATTTGTATCCTAAATTTAAGTCTGGGGTCAGTGAGGCATCAGACTTCTCATCCATGTGTATTCATCAAATGTAGGTAGCTCGCGTATGATGTATTCTTTATTTTTTCTAAAATCTGTTAAATATGCCACTATGGGGAATAAGTCTGTATAACGTGTAGATTTATGATTAACTGAAGATAATATTCTGAATAGTTGTCATGGTAGGAATAAACTTTTCTATATGCCTAACTTAAATATAAATGTCTGGTATTGCAACAAGCCCACTTCTCGGATAGTTGATGCTGCCTCTAGATGGAGTAATTTTATGTATAGTTAAGGGCAGAGTTCTGCGATTATATTTTCTTAATGTATATTTTATAATATTCTAGTTTGTGCGGTGATGAGTGAATCTTTAGCGGCAATCATCATGGCGGCTACAAGGTTTAACGAGTTTAATGAGGAGGTGGAAAACTTGATGAGTTATTTGTAAAGATTGGATATGCATTTTTTTGGTATATAATGTGCAAGAGTGAAACTAAAGTTCCTTTATTATTAACAATGATAGGACCCAAAACATATACGTTTAAGAAAAATTTAGTACCAAATCTGACTTCAAAAACCCTCGTGGAGTTGGTTAGTGTACTGAAACATTATGCTCCTAGAAAATCCACTATAGCCGAAAGAGTGAGGTTGGGAAAGCGGTTTCAACGAGAAGGTGGAAGTATTGCGGAATACGCCAAGGAAATTAAACATATAGCAGCTTCATGCACCTATGGGGTGTTTCTAGGCGAAGCTTTGCGTGATAGGTTAGTTAGTGGTTTGCTCTCAACAAGAGATTCAACAAAAGTTAATGGCGGAAGTTGAAATTACATTTTAAGAGGCACTAAACGTAGGATTGCGTTTAGAGGAAGCTGATAGTCTAGTGATAGTGTTTCATAGTCAGTCGGGATCAAGTAGTATAAAAAATGTATACAAGTTAGATAGGGCTGAAGTGTGCAGACAACCGAGAGTTAAACAGAGGGCAGGAAAAATGTACAAGAGAAGAGAGGCCCAAAGTGTATTCATGTCATCGTTGTGGTAGAGAAGTTCACTCTGCAAACAGTTGTTTTTTCAAAAATAGCAGATACCATAGGTGCGTAAAAGTAAGCAATTTGAAATTGGTGAAAAAATTGTATAAACATTTTTTTTTCACAAATTAAATTATGTCTGACATCTTTAAAGCTTAAAATATACTCAGGACAGCCAATTGAAATAAAAGAGGAGTTCAAAGCTATAATATCACACAAAGGACAAACCACACAGCTCCCGGGTTTAATGGTAAAGGTTGGTTCTACAAGGTCGCAGGTTTTATTAGGAAGAAACTAGCTCAAGGTATTAAACCCTGACTGGTCTTCAGTAGCTCAGATAATTAACAAGGAAGAAAACAGTATACAATATACAGCTGAGCAATTAATTAAAGAGCACAAAACATTGTTTGAGGAACCGTTAGGCCCAATAAGAGCAGAAATTGTGCTTAAAGAAAATGTCATCCCAGTATATTGCAAAGCCCGACCAGTCCCATATGCGACTATAGGGTAAGTGGAAAATGAGTTGGAGGAATTAGTAAAAGCAGGAATAATATATCCAGTCACACAGACAGAACGGGCGACACCACTAAGTGTGTGTGTGGAAAAGCTCAATAGTAAGGCAATAATGTTATTCGGTGACTTTAAAGTGACTTTGAACCAATACATTAAACGTGAACACTGTCCTCTGCCAGCCCCTGGAAATATTTTCTCTGATATCTCAGGAGTCAAAGTTTTCTCCAAAATTGATTTGAGCAAACATATTCACAGTTAGAGTTTGGATAACACCCACATCCACTCCTTAAAGTAAACACTCATAAAGGACTTTATAGTTTTGCACGCCTACCTTATGGGATAGCCGGGGCAGCGCAAGGTTTTCAACAATACATGGAGAGGGGGACAAGGGTTGGAAGATACTTATTGTTACCTTGACGACATACTGGTAGTAGGTGGGGATATGGGGGGTACCTATGAGAAGACAAAAAAAAAAGGTGTTACAGAGATTGAAAGACTATGGAATTAAGCCTAATCTGTCAAAATATTAATTCTTGAAACTAGTATCGTATTTGTGGGACATAAATTTGATGAGAATGGTTTCAATCCAGCGGATGCACCAATACTCAGTGATGTCAATAGGTTAAGGGCATATTTCAGACTCATAAATTACTTTGGTAGATTCTTAAATAATTTAGCATCAGAGCTTCACCCCTTATACTAATTATTGGAATCAAAATGAAATTGGAATAATAAATGTCAGTCAAACTTTGAGAAAAGCAGAGTAATTAGTAAAAAGTGAGGCTTTGTTACCATAAAACCCAAAATTTCCAATTCAAGTGGCGTGTGATGCTAGTCCATATGGAGNATGGAGTAGGAGAAGGGGGGGTGGGGCTCTCTCATATAATAGAAGATGGTACCATAAGACCTGTAGCTTTTGGGTCAGGCAAATTGTCTAAAAGTGAACGTAACAACGTACACATAGAAAAAGACTTTGGCTCTATTGTTCAGCTGTAAAAAATGCGATAAATATTTAGTTGGTAGATTATTTAAGCTAATCACAAGCCACTTACATCACTGTTAAGTGCTACAAGAGGGGTATTTGTAATGGCAGCAGCAATAGTACAATGCTGGGCAATCCTTTTAGCAGCATATAATCAATCATCCGTTTGTATACCGAAAGGGAAGTGAGATTCCAGAAGCAGACGCACTGTCAAGACTACCAAGTGAAGAAGGAAAAGAGTCAGACCAGAGTATTAATTTCTTTTCTCCATTTATGGATTTACATATCACAGCCAAAGAAATTGAGAGAGAAACAAGACGGGGCAAAACTTTGAGGGCAGTTTTGGACTTTACGTTATTTGGATTGCCAAAAAAGGTGGATGAAGTAACATTAATACCCTACTTTGATCGGAAAGAGGAAACGATGGGACCTCTGTTTCTTTTAATTTTTTGAGGGTTGGTCATGTGTATGGGGTCCATGTCTATAATAATCGTAAAGTTTACAATCTTTGTGATTTCATAGTTTAGCGTTATACCCCTGACCTTGGTGGTGGACCTATATTCGTTCATCTCGGGAACAAACACATTGCAAGAATAATTTTTTGGTCCACCGGAAACAAACTCTGTAATGTACGCTCTCTCAAAGTAAGCGGTCAGTTCGTTTGTCATGTCACCTGTCGGTATCCTGTAAGTGTCTGTCGGTCTTATCACACTGATAATAGAGTCCGCGTCCCAGTAAATACAAGAACCGCCCAAGTGCCTGAGATATGAATATAATTTCATATGTGCACCGGTGGTCACGTACGCGGCCATAGGCACGTTGACCGAGTCCAGGGGAAGGGCGGCTTCCTCGCGGTACGTCCACGAGACGCAAGCAACCTCGTCGCTGGGAAAGATAATGTTGCGAACCTCTGTGCCGGGGGTGGTGAGTAGGGAGAAAAAGTATTTTGGATTGTCCACTATGATGGTTTGCATCTTGTTCTCGTTCAGTGCAAATCGTCCCCAGAAAGAATTTAAACACAATTTAGAAAGTGCGCGCTTTCCTGGATTCTTAACAATTTCGTTTTTATCCAGCACTATTCCCTCTGTTTTGTAATAGTCGCTAACGTAATTGTCTTTGTCCGCGTCTGTTTTTACCCATCCAGGGTATCCCGACGACCCGTGTTTGACCTTGAGAAACTTGTTTATATACTCGACAAACAGTCCTCCTTCTTTGGTTAGAGCACCAAGCTAGGTAATTTTATATTCCCAAATTCGTGTACTTTAACCAGTTTGTAGCCCATTTCTAGAGCTAGTCGAACCGCGACTACTATCCATATACCTGTTATAGTTCTGTCAGAGTCGTCATCTGTACAATCAACTTGGTTCATCTCGTTTGCACAAGAGGAGCTTAAACAAAACAGTAACTTTGTTTGAGTCTTGTAGGGGAGTACGGGGTGATATAAATTTCTAGGAGGTAATAAATTAAATTTAATTATACCCTCTCGATCTACAATGTCATCGGGACAGTCGTCGCCTACAAAAATATTTATAGGATGGCCTACAAGAAAGATAAATATTTGTATGCCCATGGGTATAGACTGCAAACATCTAAATATCCTATTTTCTCGTCGGGGTTAGGCTTATAGTGTAGAGTAACAGATTTATACCTTCCCAAGTACAGTGCATCACGTGAATTGAGCGGGGCAGTTTGAATCATAAGGTGATTGTTTGGTTCAGTGTCTAATTCTGTATCTTCAGTCAGTATTTTGTCAAAGTCGCACTTTATCATAGTTGTCACAGTGTACCCTGTGGCTCTTAATACTCGATTTCTCAACAAAGTGCACTCGTTTCGTTAGGCGAGCGTCTCTTTTGTTCCTGTTATATTGACGTCACGGTTTGAAATACATGTACACCTGTAGAAGAAACAACCATCCAACTCAAAAACCAGGGGAGACGCTCTGGTGGGGTATTACAACACTGCCAGCAACTGTTTTCAGCCCATCCAGATGGGTGATGTTTCTCAAATTGACTTGATCTGGGCGTTGGGATATAACACAAACTGGCCGATGAAGTGAGGTAAGACCATGCAATGTTCGGTGACAAGAATCTGTTGTTAAATTGTATAGTGGTTCATGGTACACAAAAACCTTCTATATAAGAATATTTAATACAGCTCACAACTTGATTCTTTACATTAAGACCGAGGTTCCCCATGCTTGATACAAAGACTTTCTCCTTTAGCTAATTTTGTACAAAATACTTTTTTTACATTTAGCCTGGGTTCCTATATGCTTGATATAGAAACCTACTCCCTCAGGATATTTAGAACAGTTTGTTTCTTTAAACTTAACCCGTGTTCATCCAAGCTTTATACAAAAACCTCCTCTTAGACATTTTTTTAGTACAAATTACTTCTTTACATTAAGAATAAGTTCCTCCATGCTTCATACAGAAACCTCCTCTTAGAGTACTTTTAGTTCAACTGGCTTCTTTTCATTTAGAATTAGTTCCTCCATGATTGATACAGAAGCCTCCTATTTTAGCATTTTTAGTACAACTTGCTTCTTTACATTTTACTTGCGTCCCTCCATGTCTGATACAGAAACCTCCTCCTTTAGCATATTTAGTACAACTTGCTTCTTTACATTTAGAACAAGTTCCTCCATGTTTAATACAGAAATCCCCTCCTTTAATATATTTAGTACAACATGCTTCTTTACATTTATGCAATGTTCCTCCATGTTTAATACAGAAACCCCCTCCTTTAGCATAATTAGTACAACTTGCTTCTTTACATTTAACCTGAGTTGCTCCATGTTTGATACAGAAGCCCCCTCCTCTAGCATATTTAGTACAACTTGATCCTTTACATATATGCTGTGTTCCTCCATGTTTGGTACAGAAACCCCCTCCTTTAGCATAATTAGTACAACTTGCTTCTTTGCATTTAACCCGAGTTGCTCCATGTTTGATACAGAAGCCTCCTCCTCTAGCATATTTAGTACAACCTGCTTCTTTACATTTTACTTGAGTCCCTCCATGTTTGATACAGAAACCTCCTCCTTTAGCATATTTAGTACAACTTGCTTCTTTACATTTAGAATTAGTTCCTCCATGTTTGATACAGAAACCTCCTATTTTAGGATATTTGGTACAACTTGCTTCTTTACATTTTACATGCGTCCCTCCATGTTTGATACAGAAACCTCCTCCTTTAGCATATTTAGTACAACTTGCTTCTTTACATTTAGAATTAGTTCCTCCATGATTGATACAGAAACCTCCTATTTTAGGATATTTAGAACAATTTGCTTTTTTACATTTAGCTTGCGTTACTCCTTGGTTTTTACAAAAATATTCTCCATGAAATGTTTTAGTAAAACTTTCGTTTTTGCATTCAGGTTCAGTATGACTCTCCAAATATTTCAAGGACACATGTTCTTCTAAAATATTCTTAGATTTAGACAGTTTGTTTAAATATTGATTAGATTGATAACGTATTTTCATACACCTTTCTTGTATACACATTTTCTTTTTCGTATACATACAAACTCCTGATCCATCTGTTATTGCCTGTAACAAAAATATTTATTCAAGAAAAAGAAGATTTTTTGGCTTAACATATAAATTATCAAATTAAAACAAATACTTTCTATAATTCAATGGAAATATGTGTATGCATATATACCCAGTAGAAACTCATTATTACAAACTAATTGGTGATTTAAGTTGTTCGGATTAATTAAAATCCGGATTTAAATAAATTACCTAAAAAATAAAACACGCCCACATTATTTTCACATTTCTTAGTACAAATGGAATATAATACGCAGGAACTAATTCTATATTTACATTAATTGCAGGATATTTTGATCCTTTAGTACGATTTTATTTAAAACATGAGGGTAACCTTTTTGGTGGCAGAACATTATAAGGCGTCAGTCACTGTCATGTTAAACTTGCCTTCTGAAAAGTGGGAGCTTATGGTTCGGATTCCGGTTGGATCTATTGAGGGTGGTTTTTCATAAAATTGTTTTCCAGTCTTCTTCCAGGCAAATGCGAGTAAATTACCTGTAAAGTGCTTCCTTCCTCATTCCTACCCCATTAGAGCAATTATCATTTAATTATGTTTATAACCTAAAAGGTAATAAGGCATAAAAATGGTTACAAGAATAAGTGTGTTGGTTCTATCAATCTCACATGACATGTCCCACTAACAGGTTTTACATTAAAATAAAATTACAATTTTTGCAACAATAACTCAACGAATAACCAAGCCCTTTCATTGGCGTTTATTAATGTACTAGTTTAGGAAGGCAAAGTATGGTTTAATAGGGCCTAAATTAATGAGTTTTAACTCTTTTTTTTTAACACGAAAGATAGCAAGCTTGCCTTTCTGATAAAGTGTTGTGTGGATTTATTTTTATGCTATATTTAACAATAGGTATCACTAAGATTGTACAAAGGAGTGGGTCTGGGGGTCCATACTCCCTGTAAAATTTGCAAAGATAAGTTGTAATTCCTGTACTTTAGTTATTCACCCATAAATTTCCTTTGAGAGCCATGCAATCAAGGATGTAATGAGAATAAATTAAGACGGGGAGGAGGTTTATGAGAAAACCCGGCAACCAAGAAAATCTATTAATATTAGATGTGTCTGGAAGATATTTGGAGTAGCCAAGAGAATTGAATTTAACATTGTAAGTTCCGCAAGGGACTTTAGATGGGTAGTTAAAATAAACACTCACTAGATTTAATAATGATTTCAACAAAATTTGCTATTATTGACCCTTCTAATCACAGTTTTCAAATTTTTATAATATTTATTAAATTACACACACGGATTAGTTAAGCTAATGGAGTAGGGATGATTACATTCAAATTTATAAGAAATATACCCGCATTTTCATGGATGAAGTGTGGGAAACTAGTATATGAAATTAAGCCTTAGTACATTCAACCAGGATTCGAGCCCTGATATCCACGTTATCGGCCCTCCAGTCTAATATAAGAGTGATGTCTTAGAACATTGTTTTTCAAACTGTGGGTCGCTACAACCCGCAGATATAGAACTGATTTTTTTCAGTATTCGTTGTTATAAATAGTATTTTCAGCACCTAATTATGATTTAAACGCACACGGCCATGATGGACTCACAGCTCCTGGATAGCTCAGTGGTTAGAGCATTGGCGTGCGAAGCCAAAGGTCCCGGGCTCTATTCTTATGACCCGGTGTCATTTATACATTTCCAGAATATGAAATCTAGATAGAGTAATCCTCACTAAAAGAATAAACAATAGCTTTGGCTATATTATTCTTAAATATGCAATACCTTAAAAGCATAATGATTGTACATGTGGCAGCAAAAAGCCAACTACCGAGTCGAAGGTGGGCTGCATTATCTGGTAGCTCGCGATCTTAATAAAATCACACATTTGTAGCCATGGATTTCCGGACGTCCATCATAGACTTTGCCTTAAAATATAAGTGAAGAATGACCCTGGGGCATGGGACGATTCATGGATAGCTAAGTGGTTAGAGCATTGGCGTGCTAAACCAAAGGTCCCAGGTTTGATTCTCGCGTCCAGGTGCCATTTTTCAATTTTCAGAATTTAATGATGTTTTGACTTTCATATCTTTTAATGTCCAATTAAACGGTAATTTTTTTTTCTTAATTTTTTTTATCAAAGTTATATTATTTTTAAATATTTAAAACATGAAATTTGGTACAAACCTTTTTTTTTGTCTCGGCGTTTTACTACTACAAATAAATTATGTCAATGTGTTAGGGACGAGGAAGGTGGAATTGAGATGTATGCCTGTATTTGCGTGGAGCGGGAGTGAGAAAGCACCTTCAGTGTACCCGGATGAAATTCGAACCCCAATCTCCCAGTCATCGGCAGTACTGTCTATTGCGAGAGTGGCACATTAGACATTTCAACCACTGGAGCAATTTTCATACAAACTATACTATACATGGTTTCTTTAAATTTCATTTTACTTCATCATAAACGCCATGCCATGGCCATATCTGATAAGGCGTTATATCTCAACGTATTTCTGATAGCTTTACGAGTTTGAATACCTGTCAGGTCAAAGTTAACGCAATGTAAAATCAGGTGTAGGTTAATACACGTCATTCTGAAATCTGGAATGTTTACAAAAACATCACAAAGAGTCGCATTGAATTTGGAAGATGGTAAAGAAAAGGTGGATAGAAACATATTAAAAGGACGAACACAATATGGCTGTTACAATGAAAAAAAATAATACAGTTCACACTTTACACTGCTGCCAATGGACAATTAGGTAATGATTGCCTCTTAAAGAAAATCGATCGTCACCGCCCAATCCCCCGACCTAGGTTTCATTCTATCGGAACTCATCAGGGAGGAGTGTGAAACGCGCAACGCAACTTACGAAAAAAAGAGGAAACCTAAAACACACAAAAGGGAGAAAATGGAAAATTATAAAGTTTTATAGAAGAATGTTCGCCCTTTTTATATGTTTCTATCGACCTTTCATGTACCTTCCTCCAAAATAATGAATTTGCCTCATAAAGCAAAAAGAGGTTTTCCCAAAGAGTCAGTAATCCTTAGCTCGTGTCTGCCTTAAAACAATAATATACATAAACATCAGGATGTTAACTACATTTTTAGCTATAGACCTTTTCCTGTACCACTTCTTAATATTGTTTAGGTTGAAGTCATCACCTTCCAGTGGCGCCCGCACGGGATGGTTTGGGGAATTATAGGGTGGACTCGTTACAGTGCAACACTTACGACTGGGGTTTTATAGTTTGTTTTATTAAGCAATATGACAGAACTTACACTTGAAAGGCTAGATGGAAGGTTACAGAGAGGTGTAGAGAGCTACATGTGTCCTAATTGACCTACTGGTCTCCTGAGTACCAGTAGGTCAACATAGTCACTAAACCCAACTGATCACTCCTGCCCTAGCACATCACTGATGCTAGCAGTACAGCTGTCTCTTAATTAATACATCTCGAAGGTGGGTCTAATTGGTCTCGAGCCACAGACTCTTACGTCATAGCTGAACATCCACCCAAAAGGTGTTGAGGCACTGCTAAATTAGCTATTCACAGATGAATTAAGTGTTCAGTACCTTTTCCAGTTCTCTGCACTATCAAGCTGGGTTGCTAGTAATTTGATATTTAACTCATAGCTCAGTAGCTCACAGCACTTTACCTATCCTTGTATTGCTATTGTAGCAGATATTGAATAAATTAGGACCACTATTCTACAAGTTTAGACCCTTACATAGTAGAATATACTGCAATATTAATTTAGTATAATCATATCAAAATTATGTGAACGAGGAAGTGGCGTCAAAATAAAATTTTACTCGGGCACAACATTATGGTGAGCACGGCCTTTGTACCATAGTTGTATTATTTGCAGAAAATTAGAACTTAAAAAAAACTATTTTTACCTCCCTTCATGTTCACGAAAGCTACTCACATTAAATTCGTCTTTGATTGGAGAGAATGTCAGCGGTACTGGTCCAGATCCTTGCTGCTGGTAAAGTTTATCATCTTCTTTACAAACTCTCTCCGACTTTATCGAAAAGTCAATTTCAGTCTAAGAGAAAAATAGGCTTATTTCAAAATTAAGTTATTACCATGCATATATACAAAACATACATTATGACATGTAGCCTATATTCTATAAAACATTATTGATTATGATTAAAATGTTGTATTAATATAAATATAAGCTAATCATTTGTAGTGACAGTGATAAGCAAGTGAGTATTAGATGAAAATAATTCAGTACAATTGACTGGGGTCAAACCTTGAAAATAATACTTGACTAAAATTATGTTGCTATCCGTACTAGCACTGATACAGATTTTAGAATGTTATTGGATTTACTTCTTTAACACTA
Source organism: Timema shepardi (assembly GCA_902151425.1). NCBI lineage: Eukaryota > Metazoa > Arthropoda > Insecta > Phasmatodea > Timematidae > Timema > Timema shepardi. The sequence goes on along the minus strand of CABFVX010002846.1, from coordinate 13,044 downwards.
ATAAATCCCATAACAAGATCTAGGATCTTTAAAACAATGTCTTTTTAACTAACTATATATATATATAAGATACATGAATATTAAAAAAACTGGTTATTAATTCTGAGTTTAATCGTTTGGTTACGAATAACAGCAACAAGTATTTTTAATGTTATTATCCCATTATAAAAGGAAGCTTATATTATGATGAAAGATGTTATTTGCAAGTACTTGTATGTATTTAAACTTGTAGTTAGGTTTAAATGTTATAGGCAAAGTTTAGCTAGTAACATAGTTGCCTACTTTTCTACTTACATTTTTTTTTTAAGTTTAAACTAATATTAATACCATATAATTACACAATTACAGTGAATTTAACTGTCTAAATGAATAACGATTCTTTTTTATCAATTATATTGGTCAATTAATGTTGGTTACAACATAGAACATTAAAATAAATAAAAATAAATTGAGAGAATGTGGAAAGATATAGAGTTTATTAGTGATCAAAATTTCAAGTGTCAAAATAAATAGGAGGATTAATAAATATTTGTCTGCCCAAGTGACAGTGGGAAATATAAAATGCCGAAAAATTGAATTTCAAATACTTTTCCTGGTAATGTAAAATATAGTTTAACTATAGGCTATATTACTTTTGGTGTTTTGCTCTCACTTGTGAGTTATGTTAACAAACTAAATAGTGAAGGATTGGGGGGTACAATGACTGACTGATTTAGTTCAAGATTATTAAGCTAATATGTTCACAAGCAATGTTTTATAAAACTGTAAGATTGTCTTGGTTCGAATCCCAATTGAAACAATGTTTATTAGCGTATTGATATCTAAAGTATGTCCAACATAATATAAAATATCATGATAAAATAACAGCTTGAGGTGGGACGGAAGGGGACGCGAGAATATGTCAATGTTTTCACAGTTTTTAAGGCAAAAATAGTTTTTTGGCCAAAATAAATCAAATATTGCTTCAGTACAAAAAAAGAATTTAATTTTCTTCACATGGGGGTGGAATTTATTAATTGTGTTTTATCTTCACTTAATAAGTTTGTTGGATGATGCCATCATGCTCATGAAATATATTCAAGAGCTGTTGATATAACCATGGGAAGAAAATTAAACTCTATGTTTGTACTGGAACAATATTTTATTTAGTTTGACCAAAAAAATGTTTTTCCATAAGAACTGCAAAAACACTGGCTTAAAAGGGGAGTTTCCGTGGTAGTGACATTAACATATCTTTAGGTTAATTTTCTAATACACAAAAACTACTCACCGACTCATCCAACTCTTCTTTAATTGGAGGAAATGGCAGCAGTGGTTGTTGACCTCTTTGTTGCTGGTAGCACTGGAAACCTTTATCAAATTCTGACTTTATTGGAATGTCAATTTCGGTCTGAAATAAAATAAAACAATGATATTAATATGTGGAGATATATTTGTATAAAGCCGTTCTCCCTTTCATTTAGGGCTCTAAATAATTTAGGAATGTATACATTCCTGGCCTACTAAACAGCGAGATGGATTTATGCTGTGAGAAGGCTATACACTGATGGATTAATATAATCTAAGTTGAATTAGGGCTTAAAATTCATTAAAATGTTTGTAGGTCTACCAAACACTACAACAAGATTATTGTTCCTACAATAATATTTGATACAAGCTGTTGTTAATTTGTAATATTTGAATTGCATGGAGTTTGGTTCGGACTGACACAGTGGAGTCAGGAAACATTTATATTGAAGTATTTAGGCATTTATAAATACCGGTGGTATTTTAAAATATACTAATGCAATAGAAGTACCCTGAACTGACTCAAATATATCTGAAAAAACAACAGAAAAATGCTTAGGAACTCCTAAGATTACTCAAAAGACATAAACCAAGAAAATATTGAAAACGTGCCACCACAGGTTCATAGAATGTTTATTCTACGAACATCAAACATTACTGGATTGAAAGTAGTTTATTAACTGAAATATTAATATGAACTGAAAAACTAAATACAGATCAGGCCAGAACAAATACTATCAACAGAACTACCAACTTATCCATTAATGTACCAATATCATAATTAATAATGTTAAATTGTTATACCAACAAATATGAACTTATATTTCAAAATGAACAATAAAATAATCATCTATAACAAGACAACAAGAGTATCTTGAACAGATATTAAGTACCTATGAGCGAGCATTGCATGTGGCAAACAAAACCAAAAAACAAATCAATCCAAATCCAAGCCGTGATTATTAGTGTTGAGTCATGAATATATTATCTGTGTTTTGTTTCTGACAAAGGTCTCCTGTCTTATATTCCAGAAGTACCCTAAGATGATAAACAAACGAGTAGTTAGTTACCAGGGACATCTAGTGAGTAACAGAAAAACTATGAATGACTAGTTTGAACCATGATTATGTTCTCTTTAAGTGTAGATGAATAGATTCAGATAATCTATTTTATCTTAGAAATAGAACACGTTTTCCCATTTAAAATACACAGGAACTAAAGAAGTAATATTATTTATAATATAATCTACAAATGCAACTAGATTTCTGAAAAAAAGACCAATAAAAAACATGACATCAAAATAAGAATATCATTGATCATTTTTCTACATAGGTATTGGTACATAAGAATATTAAGAGCGTGCATCACATACCCATCAATACTGTGAGGTAGTCGGCTAGAAATCGTAGATTTACACAAACATTATTGAATACAGATCATATCCGATTAAACATTAATGGTAATATAGAGTTAATAGTTTCCTAATACAGAACATTGTTGAATTATTAAATTATATTTGGATAAAAACCGCGTTGAAAAGGTCGTTTTTGATCAATCTAGAATGTCTTTACAGATAAGTGTTATGTACAAATCTCTATTTTGTCTTAATAAGGACATACTGTATTCATTAACAAGAAACTTTGTTGCTTTGTCCCCCATCGCCACTGCGGAAAATTTCGAGAAGCCATTCAAATACGAATGCATGCACACATTTTGTACCATTGTTCCTCAGTACCAGGAAAAAAGCTTCATAAACAAAAGCGAGATTATCTACTCACCCTGCCGCCCTATTTAACCAGCGACACAACGCGCACAATACCGCTGGCCCCAATCCATCACAGCCACACGCCAACACTCTGGACTGTAAACTGAGCTCGTGGATTTGATGCAGTTTCCTACCTTAATCTCCAGGTTAACTTCCCGCTGAAGATATTCCAAGTCATCTTCTGGTTCAATCTTCACAGGGACTGCCCATTCATCCATTCTGTGAGGTTGAAGTCTATAAATCACTTACTGTTAATATATGTGGGATAGTCTGAAAGACATGCACAGTCATTGATAGTAAAATAGTTATAAGTTACCTCACAAATATAGTTTGTGAGTATGGATTAAGATTATTCTTGGTGGCAGTTTGGACTTTACCTCAATCTACATGTACTTTCTAATACAAATGACAAGGGTTCAAATTCTCCCATTATGATTATGGTTAGGGCAGGTATTTAAGAATTACTGCGATTTTTAATTATAGCAAATTAAACTAGGTCAATCTAATAAATCCACGTTTTATTTACTTTGGACAAAAAGGCATGCTATTAAAACTGTGAAATTAAAAACTAAATCTTCTATATATTTTACTAGAAAAACTTATCCCATATTTTTTACTTATAAATTGGTCAATGATAACATAGTTCACTCCCCCTATATAAATGATCTTGGTGTTCTCCTGGACAACAAACTCTACTTCCACTATCATGTTGACCAAATATTATCCCAATCATTGAGATTAATATGTCTTTTTAAGTGTATTACCTCGTCGTTTAAGAAAGTTGACTTTTTTTATGTTTGTACTTATGTCCTGGTTAAATATAAGTTAGAATATGCTACTGTTGCTTGAAATACCATTATCTTAAATGACTCGCTCAGATTGGACAATGTTCAAGAAAGTTTGTCGCTGTGTACTTTGATACATTCTTTATGAACCAGATTTATTAGATTATGACAGAATTCTAAACCTATTAGGGTTCCAAGCCCTCTACTCCGTAAACTTTATTGTGACGCCCTTTAGGTTTTTAATATTTCCAACAGTAGCATTTCTTGTAAATTTTCCCTCGCTCATGTAGGTATACATATCCCTTCTCGGACCTCTAGTAATCCACAATTATTTTCTCTCAACAACTCTTGCAAGGAAAGTGTACCCTATAGGCTGCTGTATACACAGTGCTTATTCCAGATTTTTTGAATTAGACTTTCATCATAAAAGAACCAAACTTGGTGTGTTTTTGAAGAACTTCCTCATAACTAATTTATCATGTAGAGGCTATGCTTCAAAAATATAAATTTACTTCATTCTGATTTATTTTTTGGTTAGTCTTTTACTTTTTAAATACGTATGCTTTTACTACTACCATGTTATTTATTTATTATTTTTATCATTTATCATTAATATGTCCTATCTAGTATGTATCGTTATTTAGATATAATTGTTTGTTTTATTTTGTTATTATACTTTTCAGTGCCGGCCTGTCATGTGTTTCACGACTATAATAAATTAAAATGAAAAGTATTATTATTATTGGTGGGTTTGTTGTGAGTTTTTGTTTGTTTGCGGAGGCGGTGGTGGCGTCACCGTCGTTGTGGGTGTTGGAGTTGTTATATAAAGCATATAACCCGAACGAATAGCAAGAGGCTGTGTTGAATAATAATAATTAATATTATTATATACTTAATAAATCGATTAATCAATTAGTATTAAGATTTTATAAAGATTGATAATTTTGAATAACCATACGAATTAAAACAAGACTCAATTAAAATAACAAGGATTGATGTGGGCTTTTAAATGTATGACATCATCTAACAGGAAGGATTCCATTAGTAATTGGTTTAGTTAGGATGGATTCTTGCGTAAAGTTATATCATGTTGATCATTTGTGGATGTTAAAGATTTTTTTCAAAAAAGCAATTATAAATGTTTCTCATATGAAAGAGTTGGATTTGATAAGAAAAAAGGGTAAATATGGTAACTGCATGTATTTATTGTTGGTGTGTAAAAACAATAAGTATTTGGGGTGTATTTTAGATTTAGCCATGTTCTCAAACTCAGATTGACGCGTTAGTATGCAACATGGCCAAGATAAATCTCATCTTTTGGTCAATTTTTATATTTTGTCAAAATAACTATATTTTTATTTTCGTATGCATATCAATTTGTTGTTTAATATAAGGTAGGCCTAAGTAAAACATTAAATGTTGATATTTTTTAAATAATTGTTTATATTGGGTAGCCTACTAATCCCTAAATTTATTTCATCCCATTGCATCCAACTTTAAAAGCTAGAACTTAAAATAAATTCAGTAATGATAATAAAAACAGGACCAGGTTGACATAGACCAATGTATGAGGACTAAACATAAAAACCGTTCATTTTGATAATATATCAAAACAAACTGCAAATCACAAAATGTGTACTTACTAGCATTACACTTATAAAAATGCGAAGAATCCAATTATGCTACTTTCCACTTGCTAATTAATGAATTATAATCTCAATTAATATTCATAAAATAAATTTATTTTTTAATTATAAGATGACGTCATATTGTAAGGGAGCATGCATCAAACGACGTGTTGGTCTAGTTTGTTTACATTTGGACTTGGGATTTATTGATTCAAATAAATATAATCAAGGTATCAGTGTATTTGCCATTTCATTGCGAGTATATTGATGGTAATGATTTTGAATGGTTTGTTATCTTAAGTGAAATATAGTCTATTATATGATACAGTGCTTATGTTTCATTCCCCAATGTATTTAGGGAAACAGCTAACACGAAAATAAGAGAAGGACTTCAATGAAGTATTCTAAATCAATTTAGTATTGTTATTTGAATTATTGATTACATTTAGGTCCAGTCTACAACCAGTCGCACTCGCAATAGTATTTAATGTTTGTTTACAATAGCATGTGTCAGCGTAGTCATATGTTGGAATAATGTTATGTGCTTGTTGGAAGGAAAAGAACATCGTTCACCTTTTGTGTTTAGCAAATCGAACAAATATATGTATATTTATATATTCAAATAGAGCAATTAGTTATATGGTCGTGTAAGAATTTTAATTCTGTTAAGCTTTATAGTCTTTAGTTTTACTCACCCAGGACTAAAACACTTCTTATGAATTGGCTACTTCACAGATCACATTACTCTAGAAAGATATAGATACTCCCGGCTAAAAGCGTTGTAGATAGTGTTCTGCATCACTAGCGCTCTTGTGTTGATACAGCGTGTTTTTTTTAAACTCCTTTTGACCAGCCTCTGTGGCTTGGTTGACCAATCTGCATGGGAATTTTCTACTCTTATTACTATTATTACCAAATTATCTACTTTATTTTGATAACCTTCTTATTTGATAGTAGCTTCTATGACATGTTTTAGTGTTATTATTAATGTTAATAATTGAACCTTAACGTGATTGTCGCTAAGGAGATAAAGCCACTATCAAAATTATATTAAGGGAATAAAAATAAATAATATATCATTTTGTAATTTAGTACGCCTTACCAAATCTACATATAGTCGTAACCGCTTGTCAGGATTGGAGTAGAAACGTGTCGGTTGTTTTGACTTATTGTAGTTCCTCACTACAAAATGAACTGTCTACAATAAATGTCGTAGCATGCAATTTCAACCAATAGGAATTAATAAAATATGAGCAGCTAAAAAATAATAAATATACCAGACTCTTAAATTTTATACAACTATAATATAAGTAGCACTATTTTCAATATTAATCTTTATGAGAGGTATCCTCAAGTACAGTGGCGGCTCGTAGCTAAAATTAGTGGGGGTAGTACTAACACGGGAAGCAAAACAGTGCCTTTTTTAATTCACAGCTGCAAAGCCAACTTTTCCGTTGGTACCATTCAGAATTAAAGCTACGAATTTATTTCTTGTTGTTTTACCTGGCTGAGATATTAGAATATCAAGTGTTGAACGACATCTTTAATTAACAGTAACTTTCTCATGGAGAGATAACTGTGAAAACTTAAGCTGTTGAAGTTCACTAACAGTCGCAGAACTTATTTCGTGGGGATGCAAGGGCATGGTTAAAGTTTTCTGTTAAATAAAAGAACCGGAAAAAAGTATGAATCAAATAGAATAGCTGGAAGCAGAATAATAATCTAATTATACACTCTTCTACACTTTATCACATTCAAGAATATGGTACACGGTTTTTAAGCACATCACACGCTGAGTAAAATAAAACTTCCTTTCACCATCACGCCAGAGCCACAGTGCTCTCTGTTTGTTGATTGGGGACAATGCTTGAGCGCTGTGAGGGATTGGTCTACTTCTTATATTCATACAACCTCAAAATCTCAGCTGGGATAGCATTTAAAATGTTTTTATTTTAGAAATAATATAACTTGATTTTGAAAAGTGGTCAATCTTTTCAATTTCGACTTTGTTACGAAGCCCCAAATATTACAAATATAGGCATATAATATTAGATAAAAAAGGATGTTTCAAAGAATAATAAATTATTTGTTTGAATGGGTTAGTTAATATATATTATACGCGGGGATATTTTTCACAAGACATGCGTCTGAACAGACTTGCAATGTCTATATCAAACGATAAAGAATTAAAAAGAAATAACGTCAAATCTATATTAACAATTAAAAGTTGGGTGACTTGGTGGTCTAGGGGTAAGGTGTCAGACCTCTTTGCTGGCGACCGGGGTTCAATCCTCGGTCCCGGAAAAGATTTATCTGATTACCAAACCCTTCCTTCACCTCTAACAAGACATCTTGTGAATGTGAAGAATGCCAGGCCTCCACCGTGGTTCAGATTCCACGTTAAACTGTAGGTCCTCCATTTCATCTCACAATCACCCTACCATTACACATTAGCGTAAGTGCGTATAACCCGAACGGTTAGTAAGACGCGGTGTTAATAATAATAATAATGATAATGATTAAAAGTTTGTGTATCTTTGTGTCTGTCATGATGGTTGCATGGTATCTGCCACATGCAGAGGTTTGACATTTAAATATTAGTAGTATTTGTACATAAACAAGTGTACCTCAAAGCAGAAATTCTACAATTATTTTGATTTGCATTTTTCTAATTAATTAAAAACTTAAAACAATGAAGAAATATTAACGCCACGAGAAAGCCTTACGACAACATTTCATACCCTTTGTAATGAAGTTTAGTGGACATGGAGAGTAAACAAGAAGAGTTTGTTATCCCCTTCTCATGTCGCCATAATATGTTATTATTAAATGTGGTGATTTATTTATAATGAATACCTTTTAGGTATTCATACTTTTTTACCTGTAAACTATTTTATGCTTTACCATTCTTAGTCTATAACTTACCCTTTATACCCTACACCCTTTTTATAACTTTTTAATCTAATTATCCTTTTTACCCTAAAATATTTATCTTGGAGTAAGCCGGTAATTAATCTAAAATGAGCAAAAATTGCCAAAACTGTAAAAAGTAAATCTATTCAAAAAAGACAATAAGACCTAAATGGCAAAAATAGCAAAAATGACCAAAACTACCAAAACGTTTAAAAAAGGTCAAAGTTAGGCAAAAATGATCAAAATCAACCAAATGTCAAAAAGGTACATTTGGGTAAAAATGTTAAACAGTAAAAATTGTTAAAGGAATCAAAAGTAAATCATAAAGATAAAAGATAGAGATCAAAAGGCTAAAATAAATTTAAGAAAATGTTAAAAAGCCGCAAAAGAAGTAAAATAAGGGGATATAAAAGGTTAAGGGGTGAATAGTGTAGACGAGATAGAAAGAGTAAAAACGAGAAAAGGGGTAAATAGGGCAATGAGGAAGAAAAGAGATGGTATTAGGGTAAAGAGGGTAAAAAATCTAAAAAGGTTTATCTTTTTTTAATTCAGGGAGTGTACCTATGTCTACATACACTCCACGTTGTTAAGGTTTCTAACAATATGAGACTATTTTTGGAAAACATTTTAATATCTTACTAAGGAATGTTATAACATTATTAACTTAGACAATAGAATGAATATGAATATTATTATAATATTAGAAGCTAATTAAGTGAACAAGTACACAATATTATTCAAATAACTAGTTTAGTTAAATAAATATTATATGAATAAAACTAAATGGTTGTACAATAAGTAAAAATCTCGGTAGTCATAACATTCCAATAATATAGTTTGTTTATTTATTTATTATATATACAAACATTTTTTTAATGCTGTGACTGCTGGTAACTTTACCTTTCATTATAATTATACAAGTTAAAAAGGTATGGATGGTAGGTATTAAGGCACGTAACTATAAAAAGTGATTGTACATTTGTGAGACTTGAATGTAGGTATTAAACCCATTTAAAAGAAACTAATTTAAGAAACCTTAAAATATACAAATACCTAAAAAAATAAAATTGCATATTTAAACATTTTAAATATTAGACTTAAATGTTTAAATCAAGAGATATTCTGAGATTGAAATAAATTATCATTTTTATAAAATTTGATGATGCTAGAACATTTTCATTTGAAAGTAGGAGAGTATTAATATGTAAGAATTATAATGTCAACTTAAATTTTAAAAAGTTGTATTATTGAATTAATTCAAATTGAAATTATATCTGTTAATCCCTTGTTTCTTTGTAGTGCGCCTGCTTTCGGAACACATTCAGTGACTAATAGTTTAAATTCTCGCCAGCTTCATTTTCAGGTCTTAAATGGAAAGAAATCTAATTTTATTACAAACATTGTAACACTATGAATTAATCATCTCGCATTGGGCGTCGATTGAAACACTACGGATTAATTCCCAGATATAATAATGCTGTGATGATGTTTAGGTTGTCTATAGCTCCGTGGTCGAGCGCCTATCATCACTGTACGGAAAAGATACCGTTTAACAAGCTGTCTATAGCTCTGTGGTCGAGCACTAATTAGAACTGTATAATTAATAAATGTTAGAAAGAGAATGGTTGATGGCTTTTTATTCAAACACGGTTTATTTAAATGACACCTGTTAATTACTTATACATACTCTAATTAAATGCTTTATATCAATGCACACTTGTGATATTAATGTAAATTATTGTATTCTGTGTTAGTCCCTGACTACGAGAGCCAGTGCTAGATTTGTGAGTCCCTAACTGCTTTGTTTGTGTGTGCGTGGGTGTTAGAGCGACTTATGTGTGTGTGGCTTGTGCGTGGGGATGGATCCCTGGTGTGGATGTTTAGACGCCTGGCTGATACGAAAAAACGTTTTATATATGATATACCCCTTGCATCTTTCTCCCTTCGTCAACAGTGTAAAAACTAACTAATAGAAAGAGGTGTTGGGAAGGTTAGCTTCTTATTGGTATAGGGAATTGGCGTCTTTGCCAAATACTGCGGAGTTGTTCCTTTAACAGGAAATATTGTATAAAAATATATTTTAGTGGTGAAATCCTTTTCCCATTATTTCTAAAATGCGGCTGTTTCTTCATGGATGAATCATAAAAGGATGATCTACATATGTTACATTAAAGAAAAATTACCTTGATCCATGAATTTTTACATAATTTAGAGTAATCCAAACCGATATCATTACAACACGGTTCGAAACCGATAAAGCTACGTACAAATGAAACTATACCAGAAACTGTTGACGTTATTATTAATGTAAAGGAAAATATTTTTGAAGTTAAAGTCAGAACAGGCATATCTACCTAATAAATTGATGTAGGCCTTTGTGATAAGCCTCCCATTCGTTACGTTGGTCACACTGACAAGCGAGTGAGCGCGTGATTAGCAGACAGCTCTCGATAGTTGTTGACTAGGAAGCAAAGGTTCTAATCTGGCTCAGTAACTGAGGATGGTCTTTGACGAGTTATTTATAGTTGTGGTTTCCCCATCCTCTCTCCACGACACTGGTGATTCTTATTTGTAAAGGCCTACTTTGATAATAATATTGAAGTATTTTAACACATCAGTTTTACATAAAGAGTTTATTAACCCGCCTAGATGGCGTAGTTGGCTAACGCACTAGTTTAGAGTAGAGCCACACTGCCGAGGATGGGGGGAGGCAGGTAGATAAAGGTTCGAATCTCGTTCGGGTGAACTGGGGGAGGGTGTTTGGTTTTTCCTAAATGACTTTTCACACTCCCTCCGCACAAATGCGGAATCACTTCCTCTAAATTAAACTTTCCGTTCTAAATCTATTAGCGTAATTAGTACTTAAGCATATACCCCGAATGGGTAGTAAGACGTGGTGGTAAATATTATTATTATTAATAATAATAAATATATTTTATGGTCTTCCCAATTAAATTAGGCAGTTAGTAGCATGTGTGCTAAACCTCTCGATGTTTAAAAAAAAAAGTGTCAAAATGAGAAGTTTTCTTAGCACGCAACGGACCAACACAATAATATTTGATAGCGCCTGTAAACTAGACTGTTCCGGATCGAGCGCGCGCCCTTGTAAAATAGAACTAGTTCTATATTTCAAGCGCGTCGCTCGATCGATCGACCAGTTTGGCCGTACCCTAATTCTTGAAATACTGATCGTAAGGTAAAAATTAGTGGAGGCCAGCGTATATATATCAAATACTTTTGGTAGAAAGAACAATAAAAGCTAGTTATTAAAGTTATTAAAACATTCTTAACATATTCATACATCAAGTAATTTTTTATGCAGCCGCCACTTTTGATAGATTTAATCAATACCTATAGAATAATACAAATATTATAATAAAACTTTATCAACTTTGGCCGCCAAAAAATATGTTTGTATCTCCTCTACTGTTCTTTCGACCAAAATCAGGGTAATGGAGAGTTAGGGAGAGGGTAATATTCTGAGAAACGGTTTATTTTTGAGTATTTGTTGCGTACCCGTAACAACACATGTGATATTCATATTCCCTTCTAACTGCTGTATCTCCTAAGCTATTGAGAATAATAAACTTGTCTTGTGAGCCAAAGAGATGTAATGTTTGATATTCTCTTGTCTGTGGAACAGCCATTCGTCAGAGTACTCGTGTAGACCTGCGCTCTAACGTCCGTAGAATGTTTTCATCTGTGTTCTCATGGGCTTGACCCGCACGATCTGATGATTAGAGCATCAGGAAGTACACCGTTAGTAACCAAATTGTTGAAAACTCTGATGAACACTTTCCGATTGGGAGACGAGTGACATTGTTATAACGCATCATAGAACACACACACGGGTCTGCGCAACTTTCATTAGCTAACTGGATCATTCGTGCTCATGCGTCAGTGAAGGAGGAGGGGAAAAGAGAACAAATGTGCGCACGCAACAGTGAAACAGATGTATCTCAGAAACTATTTATAATAATAAACATGTTACTAAATACTTTTTTGTTTACAATGGCCCATTCTATCCTCTCCCAAAATATTTCCCTCTCCTCCTAACTCACCATGTGTTACTTGAAAAATGTTGAGGTGTCGTGTTTATAAAACATAATAGAACAAAGGTAGAGATTATGTAAATAAAAAAGGGGGTGAATATGATGTAAATATGATACTTGTATTAAATTAGGTAGACTACTCTCCTTTAATTGGTTTCTAATTCATACATTCATGTCTCACATGTTATACTCATTTCCTTTTGTTACGTGCATAAATGTCATAAAACACATATTTGTGTTGTATTAATAATATTCTTTGTATGTTGTGACTATTTTTACCTTTTGTATTCCAACTTATTTTTACTTGTCATATTTATTTTAAATAAATTTGCTTTTTTAATCATATCAGCTAAACCAGATATTCTCAAAGTGGGGCCCGTGGACCCCCAGGGGTACGCGAGACTTACACGTTTGAGAATCACTGCTCTAAACTATTCATACTGCTAGGTTGTTTTAATACAAGTAGATTTCAATTAATTTAAAATTAAAAGGGGTTTTTAAATGATAATAAGCCAAACATAAAGATGTTATATTATTATTATTATTATTATTATTATTATTATTATTATTATTATTAGCACCGCATCTTACTACCCGTTCGGGTTATACGCACT